>CAIGQZ010000348.1:319832-347989 GCA_903798205.1 Danio tinwini | reverse complement strand
GTTTCAGCATCAATATCGCAATGTGTGAATCTGCAATAGTCACATTGCATTGGTCTGCAATGTTGAGTTGGAATTGTTGCTTCAATGTTGATGCAGAGTTTAACCACAATGGAGTTTTATAACTTGCATGTTTTTAAGGCCTGAGAGAGATTTAAGTATTCTGACTTAATACAAAAATGTTACCAATTAAAACCTTAATAAGGAATAATTGTGTTTAATTATTTATACAATGAGGACTTTGCAGTGTAATTTCTACATTTACTTTTACAAAAACCATAATACTTTTACATCCACTGTTTGTTTATCATATGCTTGTAATTTGTTTATTACATTTTATGCATGATTCACTCCACAGATTTATCTTAATCAATCAAAATTAATATATTTGGTAACACTTAGGAGATCAGTTATCACTCTTAACAAGTTGTGTATTAGCATGCATGTTATTAAGATAGTATTACTTATAAACTAAATGTTCTGCATGATCATATTAGATATCCCTAATCCTACCCAATACCTGAAATACCTTATTAATTATCAATAGGAGCCAATTAGGAGTTTATTGAAGCAAACCCGTTTGCTAATATCAAGAATTGAACCTGACCATAAATTATTTCCAAATAGCACTATTCAATCATTTGGTGACATTGTATAGATACAGTATCGCAGAAAAAAAATGCATTTCGCAATGTCAGATTTTTCCAATATTGTGCAGCCCTAATATGTATATGGCTATATATACAACAAATTACATGTAAACGCACCAGCTTTTAACAGCATAATACTCACTACTTATGAGTACTTTTGAAAGGTCGATTTTTTCACTCATACTTTGAGTAATATTTACAACAGATACTTTTACTCGCACTACATTCTTAGGCAAGTAATGGTACTTTTACTTAAGATGATTTTTCAGTACTCTTTCCACCACTGCATATACCCTATACTGCCATTTAATCTTACGACCATTTGGATTCGAAGAGTTATTTAAAGTCAGAGATGTGTGAGAGAACATCTCACATTCATGGTTTTCTCCAATTCAAGGTCTTTTTTTTTTTTCTCAAATTTCTCAAAACAATGTTGTGAAAGCAGTAATTTCCCACTGCTTTTGCTTTGGTGTGAGAACATTTGTGCTTTCTGTGAGACAAAGTCAAAGCAAAGTAGAGCTAAAGTTCTGAAGAAGTCTGAGATCTGAAACATACTCAGCTAAGATTACAGAGGAAATCCTGGTTTATTTATGATCATTGACCTCCTGCCATTTTGAGGGCCTTCTCTATAAAACTGTCAGGCTGTTAGAAGACTTTTGGTTATTTCCGTTTCAGATACTAGACAAAATGCAGTTTATGTGTGTCCGAAAAGAAAAAATAGTGGCTCGGTGGTTAGCACTGTCACCTTACAGCAAGAAGGTCGCTGGTTTGAGTCCCGTCTTGGCCAGTTGGCATTTCTGTGTGGAGTTTGCATGCTCTCCCCGTGTTGGCATGGGTTTCCTCCGGGTGCTTCGGTTTCTCCCAGAGTCCAAATACATGCGCTATAAGGGAATTGGGTAAATTATATTGTCTTTGCACTGCAAAAAATGATTTTCTTACTTAGATTTTTTTGTCTTGTTTCTAGTCCAAATATCTACAAATTCTTAAATTAAGAAGCATTTTCGAGGCAAGCTAAATATATTGTCTTGTTTTGAGAAATAATATGCCAATATTAAGTGAGTTTTTCCTTAAAACAAGCAAAATAACCTGCCAATGGGGTAAGCAAAATAATCTTGTTTTTCCTTTTGACATAAGATTATTTTGCTTACCCCTTTTGGCAGGTTCTTTTGCTTGTTTTAAGGAAAAACTCACTTAATTTTGGCATATTATTTCTGAAAACAAGACAATCTTATTTGCTTGTCTAATTTCTTCTTGATTTAAGAATTCTTCGATATTTGGACTACGAACAAGACAAAAAAATCGAAGTAAGAAAATTATTTTTAGCAGTGTATTGTATGAGTATGTGTGCGTGAATGAGTGTTTTCCAGTAGTGGGTTGTGGCTTGAAGGGCATCTGCTGCGTAAAAACATATGCTGGAATAGTTGGTGGTTCATTCATCTGTGGCGACCTCTGAAATAGAGACTAAGCAGGAGGAAAATTAATGAATATACAGGGGTGCTAATAATTCAGACTTAGGGTGTTTTCACACCTGCCTTATTTCATTCGGTTGAAGGGCACTAGAGTTCGATTTCCCTCTTGGTGCTGTTCGCTTGGACAGGAGTGAATGTAGCAAACGCACTTGAGTGTGCACCAAAAGCGGACCAAAAAAGCGTACGGAGACCTCCTTGAAAAGGTGATCTTGGTACGCTTTTAAACAAACCCTAGAGCGGTTTGTTTATGATGAGTACATGATCCGAATTAAAACAGACCCAAGCGCAAAAAGTACTGCGCCTTGTTGGACTAATCCAGCTGCTGTAGTACGATGGCCTGTGCCATCTTTTGGGGTGTGGAGGAAAAATATTTGTTGACGGCGCTTCACCAACAATATTAAACAGAGAAAGAGAGAGAGGGAAAAACAATACTTGATAAATCGTTGGTAATATTTCCGGAAGATGACCATGTTGCAGTTTAGCTAAATGAACTCACGCCTCATCCTAAAGTGACTTGCGATTCGCCTTCGCCATTTGAAATGCATTAAATCATTGTTTTCCAGCCACAGCCATGCTTCATTCTCAAAATGTATGTGTGATCTATACAAACTATATAGTATACTATGAGCAGGGATACAATAAGCCAGAACAGTCGTCCCTCCATAGTAAAAAGTGAAATTTGTGTCTGCTGGTTTCTTTACTTGCAGGAGTTCCATTGGCATTTTCCCGCACGTTAATTCTGACCAATCGAAAAGCAGTTTAGGAAATACGTTCAAAAACATCTGGCCAATGAGTGATGTGGATTTTGTCACATGACTGCATTTTGGTTCTTTTCAGCTAGTTGGGACCAAAGCAATCAGTGTGGTGTGAGAAGGACCCAAAAACGACAGAAAAATGCTACAATGTATCATTTGTTGCCCTTAGTTCGGACCAAATGAACCGAACCAAAGATGTGAAAGCACCCTAAACTGTAAAACAGAATGAAGTTTTGGTTTCATTTGAAAGCCACTAAAAACAAAACATGTGAGAAAGATGTTTTCCCCCCCCCCCAATTTAATACATTTGATTCAACCAAACAAACACACAAACTGTTCCAACCAAACCACAGTGTGGGCATCCATAACTGTACTATTACAGCGATGGATATGAAGTTATTCAGCTTTTTACAGAAGATGAGCTCAGGCCTGGAAACATGGAGGATCTCATATGATCTTGACTATGGGGAAGTATTTGTGCGCAGAGAAGTCAAATTCAGGAAGGGCCTAAGAAAGACAAAAAAGAGGGATGCAATGAATTTCAACTCTGTGATGTGCTCTTAATTCAAGATGTAACTTTTTGTCATCTTCAATTTGTAATAAAAATTAAAGTGGGTTTCAGACATGTATATTAAACCACTATTTAAAAGGGGTCCTATTATGCAAAAATCACTTATATAAGGGGTTTAAACACAGTTGTGTCAACAATGTGTGAATATAACCAGCTTCTAATGGTAAAAAAATAATGATTAATTAAATTGTTTATAATCACACTTGATAAAAACAGTCTGCAGAAACACTTTGATTGACATACTTCCTTTGTAAGTGACATCAGAGGGGGAAAGCCCCGCCCACTAGTGACCATCTGACTGTAGTCTTATTTTTGAATCTGCCATTATGCTGACATAGAGGCATTTGTAGCTCCACCCTCTTTTGAAGAGAGCAAAATCTCATTTCAATTTAAAGTGACAGTCACCAAAACAGCCTAACAGGGTCAGTTTCAAAGAGTTATAAAGCATTATTTGTGTGGTATTTTGAGCTGAAACTTCACATTAGGGTTGGGCTGATAGACGATGACATCATCCATCGCCGATGGCCGATAAACTTCACGATGCTGAGCCGCCATCGCGATCCATGGCCCCTCCCCACATTTATATTGATATATAACTTATTATTTGCATGTCATCTTAATAGCAATAACAGTCTTTTCATGAGCTGTGTTCAATTTAACATATAGCTGCCGCTTGCACGGCTGACAGCACCGTGAGGATTAAATGAAGGATTATTCAGTACCTCTCGCGCTTAAATGTGTAGATTCAGTGGCAAACGCTGTTACCTGCAAAGCCCGTCCCACAGACTTTACAGTGAATGGCTTTAGTTATTTTCATAGCGGACTTGAAGCCCCTGGAAGTCTTTTATCCACTCTTGGAAAAGTGTAAATGGTGGATTAACATTCAGCACATGATCACTAATAAGATGTGCCATTATTAGTGACTTTAGGTGGTTTCTAAAACTAAATTTGTCAGTGTTATTTTCAATTTCTCATCCTCAGCGCTTCACATTTTAGCAGTTGTAGCTCCTGTCATCTGAAGGCAGAAGGCATTGACTGAGTGATTGACAGCTGATATTATCCAATCCATTCACGTTCAGTTCTAGAGCAGTGGGCCAATAAGAAGAGCACAAAGGCGGGGCAAGCATTGCAGGCTTTTTTTTTTTTTTTTACTTCAGCAAGTTCACATGACAACTGTTTGCAAAGACACATTCTGCATAAATGTCTCCTAAATCTGCGCACGCGGTGAGGATTTTGCAGTGAAAACAGGTCGCACGGCAACAATTTATGCACTCGCACAAATGCTTCCAAATATATTTTTAGGTCGCATAAAATTTCGGCGCATATGCGACCAAATGGTCGAGCCATAGCACCTTTAATTGCTATTATTTCCTCAAAATAATAATAATAATAAAATAAGCAAGTTATCATCAATCACAATACAAATTACAGTGAACTCTAAACGAACTCTCGTCTCCTCTACCAGCTGTGGGAAAAAGCCTTTATAACGACACAGATCACTCCGCCTATTCATACCAGAGTCCCGTGGAAAAAAGTGATTGACAGGTGGTCATTTGTGTGTAACTTTATTTATTTATGGTTTGGTTATGGGTAAAGAATAGACCATGTGGTTCAGGGAGTGAAAATGGTAGGCTACAATTAATGAATTCGTAATGAATTAATTGATATTTAACAACAACCACCCCCGCCTATGACGACGATGCCATCGTCCATCGTGATGTTTCACATTAGACATCGTACAATGCCAAATTGGTCAACATCGCCCAACCCTACTTCACATACACACTGTAATGATATCAGAGGTTTATTTTACATCTTGTAAAAAGGGGTATAACCAAAAAGCATTTTTTATACCTTGGTCTCCTTCTTGTGTCCACCAGCCAGCAGCTTCATTACAACAATATTTGGTTTGGCCACTTTGAGGATACGATTAACCTACAACAAGATTCAGCAACAAAATCATTTTTAGTGTCATAATTTGATGTTCATTCTAACCAAAAATTATATATATATATATATATAATATATATAAACACACAGTTGAAGACTAAATGAAATTAATTACTTATTAATTAACTTGTGAAATTAATTATTTTTCAAATATTTCCCAAGTTTCAAAAACATGTTTTGAACAAACTGTTTCTAATAACATAATTCTTTTGTCTTTGTCATTATGACAGTAACTAAATATTTTAATTGTTAATTTGCAAGTATTGTTTAGCAATTGTTTCTCAAAGATGAACAAAAAAAATCAGAGCACACACAGCTGAAGACAAAATTATTAGCTTACAAGTTTAAAGTAATCGTTTATCGCCTCTACTGTGCATAATTCTGTTAATAAGACTAGACTGGTTGCCAAAGCCATATAAGAACTGTCTGAAGTGTACCTCTGCATCAGGGCTGGTGACATTTTCCAGTATGAGTTTGGCCTGCTGGAAATGTTTACTGGCAGCCATATAGAGATCTGCTGAGCGAGGAGGAGGATTGTACTTCTTCAAATCGGACATTTCCTACATTCACACACACACACAGAGAAAGATAATTAATTAATCATATACTTAATTATCCATTAATAATTAATATTAGAGGATTTTTTTCTTTCATTATCTTTTTTAATAATCATATTATTATTAGTTTTCTTATTAGTTTTTTTAATGTATGTAAATATGTTCTTTATAATCACTTTAATATAATATTCATTGTTTATGTAATCTGCAATGCTTTTGCAATACTTGATAAGTCATGACAAAAATGCTCTTTTGATCTGAATTGAACTGAGAGAGAGAGACAGAGAGAGAGAAAGAGAGAGAGAGAGAGAGAGAGAGAGAGAAAGGGAGAGAGAGAATATTTTCAGTACACATCATCTTCATATAGTGAGTGAAAGCCGTGTACCTTAAACTGGATGTAGTGCACTGGCGGTGGTGTGACCACACTGTTGAAAGGGGCAAAGCGATGCTCGTAGCGCACCTGCTCACTGTCCAGCTCAAACTGAGGTTTCCGCACCTTTCTGTCCATATCCAGCGCGATCATCGTCTGTTGGAGAGACGGAAGAGTCAGTACCAGAATCAAAGACATCATTTTTTTTTTTTGTCTGAAACTATTTGTTTAGAAATACATTAGGGTCGAGGCACAACAAGCTGACGCCAACCAACTAGCACAGACGAAACCCAACTGTGATGTCACAACGCCTTGGATCACGTCTGGACCAAAAAGCTGCACGCGAACACACCAAATGGACAAAAGCCGACTGAAACTGTGAGAACAAAGTTCTGGAGCTGCACAATTAATCGTAAAAAGATCGCAATCTCGATTCGACCCCCTAGACGATCTTAATCCAGCATTTGTACGATTCTGCCGATCATATTTTCAAGGTCAGGAGAGAAGCAAAGGCGGCCGCACAAGTCTTAACGTTGTTTTACATATAATGTTCAGCAACGTGGACACCTCCAAATGGTGTTGAAAGAGTCACATGCTGTATTTATAAGGTATAATTCCCCCAAAAATGTCATTTCTGTGTGCATGTAATGCATACCTGTCAACCCTCCCGTTTTTCCCGGGATTCTCCCGTATTTTACAGTTCAATCCCGCTGTCACCCTGTAAAGGTATTTTCCCGTATTTCTCCTGTATTTTCAATCTTTCTCTGAAGGATGGCAGTAAACATTAAAGAGCAGAGTCTTCCTATAGGCAACCCATAAACCCACAAACTTGCGTTTAATCCAGCGTGGAGAGTGGCTGTCTGCACCCGCGAGTACATCATGACATCTCTGAGTGTGCGGCATTAATTCATGAGAAAGACTTGGTTCAAAACAATCAGTCCACTCTATTGTGTATGCGACGCAACTTCATTAATATGCATGATAGCTTCGAAGACAGAAGACACTGTTACAGTGTTCAGACGACAGAGAGACGCCATGTTGTGTTGCCAAAACAAGTGAAAGAACGAAAATTTGGAGACATGGGTCGTCAGTGTTGCATTTATTAATGTGCTGCAACGAAGGTTTTGTTTTCATTTTCCCGCTACGAGAGCGCAGCTGGACTCACGTGTGGATTACAGTGCACGCGACAGAAATTCGTTTGTAAGGAACAATTATTTACCCGAGAGCTTTTGCATCTGGAAGTGATGAAATCCGGATTTGCCGCTCGTCTCTTTTTTAAAAAAGACACGGCTCCAGTTTGTGTTGATTGTCCTGTCACTACAAATTTGGTAAGTGTGTGTTAGATCAGTGATCTTTGTTTGTGCATTCAGATGGCAAAGTTAGTTTGTATCGTCAGCAGTGCTCTTTCAGTGTTTAAAGACATACCTTAGTCAAAATGATTTAGTTATTAAGTGTACAGTATGTTAATATCACTGCAATATTATAGTACAATATCATAGACTGAAAGATCTGCTCTCTGAATGTAAACATGTAAACACTACAATCAAACTATTATTGTCATGTAGAAATTTTGCCGCATTTTGTGACAGGATAGTCTATACACACAAGGCTTTCTGACACTACCTACCGAGTCATCTAAGTTACAGAGAAATGCGGAGGATTTGTTTTCTCCCATTCGCTGTGCGGTATCAAACACTCCATTGAAACGCCACTCACCAGCAGTTCCTCGCATACAATATCTTGTTTGTCATGGGGGACATGCATGAAATGTTCCTGAATGAAAGTGAAAGTGCCAAACTGCTGTTAAAGTCGACAAATGAAGAATTTGGCCAATAATTTGATTACTGATGTACATGTAAGCACAGTCACTGTCTTTCTCCCCTACGTCTGTGTGTTTGTTTTGCCCCTATGAAAATCAGCGCGTGCCCAAAAGGAAACTCTTATTTTTATGCAAAATCTTCCCTCTTTCCCTCCCCCGACACTCCCACTTAAACAGAGCTGGACACACCCACTTTCCTGAGTATTTCCAAACTAGAGGTGTGAAAACCCTGCATAGACAGGGGGGTTTCGTGGCCCTTTAATAAAAGGACTACACCGAAAAGATAATGTATGAATGGATGTGGTGGAGTTTATTCAAGCCATTCTGAAACGATGAGTCTCAAAGTATGCAGCAGTGGTGATTCCAGTGATAATGAATTAAATTGCGATTTTAGTGTCTTTATACAAACATCCTCTTTTAAAAAATGCTTTTAACTTGTAAAACTATCTATTGAGATCTTCTAATCCCGGTTTCTTTGCAAATCCTGTTCTGTGGCAACTTTTTACATGTTGGTTATGCAGCATGTTGATAACTTTCACTCCAGTGTGTTTTACCTTGTACATGCCAGCACACATGTTCTGGTAAGCCTGGCTCATGGTGATCTCTTTACTCAGAGGACGAGCTGAGGATACAGCAGAAAACATAGGGGGTCAAGACACAAACATGACAATCATACAAAGTAGAAGAAATGAATGTAGGAACCTTTCTTCTTCTTCTTGCTCTTCTTGCTGCTGCGCACTTTGAGCTGCTCCTCCAGGATTCTCTCCTCTGCCATCTGAGAGCTGTCGGCTCGACTCAACGTCGACATCAGCCACGCATACAAGAACTCCGACAGATACCTGGACATACATACATGGAGACAAAGACATGTTAACTCTTTTCAAACATTATCGGACTCTTAAGAGTTTACCAGCCTGTTTTGTTGCTGAACTTTAAGGGTGCTTTCACAATAGCACTTTTGGTTCACACCTTGGTTCGTTTGACGTCAGAGCAGAGGTCGCGTTAGACTTTCTCATTGTCCGTCATTTTGACGGAGAGGGTTGTAAGAATTCCATCATAATGTATTATTGCCCGTCATTTAATTTGCATATTTTCTAATTGCTTTTTCATTCATATTTTAATCATGAACTTGCACAACGAGCATATAGGCTAAATTGTTCATTTATTTATTTGACAAATGAACAAAAACTCCATCAAACTCTATACAAATTTATTGTTCAACAATTTCAAGTGTTTTTTTCGCACTGACAGCGGACGGAATCAAAACACGACCATTTGTGCCTGAACACAGGCAGATATAAACAACAAAACATAATCATTCATTCATTTTCTTGTCGGCTTAGTTCCTTTATTTAATCAGGGGTCGCCACAGCGGAATGAACCGCCAACTTATCCAATACGATTTTACGCAGCGGATGCCCTTCCAGCCGCAACCCATCTCTGGAAAACATCCACACACTTATTCACACTCATACACTACGGACAATTTAGCTTACCCAATTTACCTGTACCGCATGTCTTTGGACTGTGGGCGAAACCACAGCCTAAAGTATAACCCCTGCTGTACACGGCTCCAAAACCTCCAGGGGGAGACAGAACTGGTATCCCCCCTTCTTCAGGCGCGCCTCACACTCACTCACCATTTACACATATCGCAGAGATCTGGCTGGGATCACACCAGCAACCCCTGAAGCCGTGGGGCAGCGCTCTTACCACAGAGCCACAGATCTCCAAACAAAACATATTACAGAATATAATTCCGACTAAAATAAGAACATAACGTAAAAAAATAACCATTCAGACGATGTTCTGTAGACCTATCTGCCTGAACTCATATCTTCCTCCTGGTTCACGTCGACCTGAACTGGGTGCTTGCCTGTGCGTCAGGAAACTCCTAAGGAAGTGATCAGAAGTTTGCAGGATTCTCTGAATGTGGGATTTCTCGATCCTGCAAGCATTTGTTTCATCAATAAAAAAATTCTGCAACACGCGCTCCTTCTGCACTCCTCTGTGTTCCGAAGCCGAAATCTAAAATAACATGGATGTAGGCTACAATTACGGACTAATGCATTATTTTAAAGGAAGTTCAAAGTTACTTTTTACCTCAGATTTGGAGTTAAATTACATGGAGTATAGTGACTTTAGAAAGATATCAGCATGGTTATGTTATTTATATACTGAAAGTGGTAGGTCTATTAGTTCTTAACAAACCTTTCTTTTTGGTATCTTACATTTTAAGACTTTATACAGGGAGTGCAGAATAATTAGGCAAATGAGTATTTTGACCACATCATCCTCTTCATGCATGTTGTCTTACTCCAAGCTGTATAGGCACGAAAGCCTACTACCAATTAAGCATATTAGGTGATGTGCATCTGTAATGAGAAGGGGTGTGGTCTAATGACATCAACACCCTATATCAGGTGTGCATAATTATTAGGCAACTTCCTTTCCTTTGGCAAAATGGGTCAAAAAAAGGACTTGACAGGCTCCGAAAAGTCAAAAATAGTGAGATAACTTGCAGAGGGATGCAGCACTCTTAAAATTGCCAAGCTTCTGAAGCGTGATCATCTAACAATCAAGCGTTTCATTCAAAATAGTCAACAGGTTCGCAAGAAGCGTGTGGAAAAACCAAGGTGCAAAATAACTGCCCATGAACTGAGAAAAGTCAAGCGTGCAGCTGCCAAGATGCCACTTGCCACCAGTTTTGCCATATTTCAGAGCTGCAACATCACTGGAGTGCCCAAAAGCACAAGGTGTGCAATACTCAGAGACATGGCCAAGGTAAATAAGGCTGAAAAACGACCACCAATGAACAAGACACACAAGCTGAAACGTCAAGACTGGGCCAAGAAATATCTCAAGACTCAAGAATGGACTGATGAAATGAGAGTGAGTCTTGATGGGCCAGATGGATGGGCCTGTGGCTGGATCGGTAAAGGGCAGAGAGCTCCAGTCTGACTCAGACGCCAGCAAGGTGGAGGTGGAGTACTGGTTTGGGCTGGTATCATCAAAGATGAGCTTGTGGGGCCTTTTCAAGTTGAGGATGGAGTCAAGCTCAACTCCCAGTCCTACTGCTAGTTTCTGGAAGACACCTTCTTCAAGCAGTGGTACAGGAAGAAGTCTGCATCCTTCAAGAAAAACATGATTTTCATGCAGGACAATGCTTCATCACACGCGTCCAAGTACTCCACAGCGTGGCTGACAAGAAAGGGTCTAAAAGAAGAAAAACTAATGACATGGCCTCCTTGTTCACCTGATCTGAACCCCATAGAGAACCTGTGGTCCATCATCAAATGTGAGATTTACAAGGAGGGAAAACAGTACACCTCTCTGAACAGTGTCTGGGAGGCTGTGGTTGTTGCTGCACGCAATGCTGATGGTGAACAGATCAAAACACTGACAGAATCCATGGATGGCAGGCTTTTGAGTGTCCTTGTAAAGAAAGGTGGCTATATTGGTCACTGATTTGTTTTTGTTTTGTTTTTGAATGTCAGAAATGTATATTTGTGAATGTTGAGATGTTATATTGGTTTCACTGGTCAAAATAAATCATTGAAATGGGTTTATATTTGTTTTTTGTTAAGTTGCCTAATAATTATGCACAGTAATAGTCACCTGCACACACAGATATCCTCCTAAAATAGCTCAAACTAAAAACTACTTCCAAAAATATTCAGCTTTGATATTAATTTGTTGGGTTCATTAAGAACATGGTAGTTGTTCAATAATAAAATTAATCCTGAAAAATACAACTTGCCTAATAATTCTGCACTCCCTGTACTGTTTGGTTCAAGAGATACTGAGGTCTCAATGTGGCTCCATGAGTAAACTGGTGAATCATTAAGAAGACTTTTAAAAGATTTGATTAGGTGATGTTTATGGTGTTACTGCTGATACTGTATATTGTGCATCCCTAGTATTTTTGTAAAAGCTTATTCAGGTGGAAAATGTGTGTTTTGTGTAGCTTCAATGCACACTGTTTGCTATAGAGCACTCAATTCTTTTTGAAAACAAATCTTGTGCCTGCTGCAGCCATGGTGTGGCAGCAAAGCTCCTTGATTATTACAGCAGAATATATACCTAGAAAATAGCAGCTTTTCACTTTCTGCTGGTCTTAGGACACAATGCAACTACAAACAAGCTTTAAATAAAAATAAAAAATAAAATCAAAACTAGTTGGTCAATTTTATAACAAAATGCTAATGGTCTAATCCGATTCAATGATCTATGCTAAGCTAAGCTAAAAGTGCTCCTGCCAGACCTAAATGGACTCAAAAATGATAAAACTCATCTGTTTAAAATAGGATTTAGCATTTAAACAATATTTTTTTAATGTAATTTTTTTGACAAAATGGTGCTCATATCTGTGCATACACTGTGTTTTCTTCTGTACCCATGTTTCCTGATCTGCATGTGATATTAAACCCGTTGTAGCCGTTTAGTGGTCGTACCAGTAGATGTAATAGTATTCATGCATGCTGTAGAGCTCCAGCTCAAAGCCGCTGAGCAGGTACTGGATCATGATCCGCAGGTTGTGGTAGAGGATCCAGGTGCCCAGACAGGCTAAATGCTGCCGCTGCGGCTCCAGCTTCATCAGCAGACCATGAAGAGCAGCGTCCACCTTCTCAGCCTGAACAACGAAAACAACAACACACTCAATCATGACCCATAACTCACAAAATGTCACCATTTAATCAAACCAAAATGTAAAATTAACCCACACAAACGGTTTAATACAAGTGTTTTGGAGCTTCTACTATTGCCTTTAAATAAATTTGATTCCCCTTCTGACTTGAATCGTTGAATCTATGCACGCTCATAATAAACAATTCACCATTAACCGAAAGGGTGCGTTTTTAACTGATTAATCAGTTAAACAATAAAAAATATTATTATTTGTTTTTTTAATTGGCTGCATAAATGTGTAACACATATCTGTTAACTCGCGGGAAGGTAACACATGCAACCACACGTGCCTACAGACATATTTTGCCAAAGAAGTGAAATGCGAAACCATCGTTAGCCAACTAAGGTCGCAAATTGTGTTGTTACAAACATAGTTCGTGGATTTGGCATTTCCCAAATCCATCGTTCCAATGAACATTCGCAAACTGCGTTGCAAACTTGTATGCATGCAACTACACCTCTGGAGCTGTACTTAGAAACACAGTTCCTGGCTGTGTTCTATTCCCAGTTATCCCCCCTATGCCACATTCTAACATTTAAACATGAAATTATTATTATTTTTTAAATCATTAAAGTCATCACTCTTAGGTGTAATTTGCTTTCAAAGTATTTTTAGAGATCAGTTTTAGCGATCTTCATGTTTAAAATTGTGCTTCCTTCGCAGTGAACTTTGAAAACATTGATGTCATTTTGAACAGCTGTGGCTCATGACTAAAGCTATAGGTGACCTATTATTTAAAAGCAGAATTTACATTACGTCTCCAAAGCTTGTGTGAACAAAAAACATAGCACACGTTAATTGTTTAAATTTAAAGTAGGTTATTTATTAATATATATTATCTGTACTGTATATGACATGGGCCTGTTCTCTGAATGTAAACAACATCCTACTTAATAATAATAATCATCATCATCATTATTAATATTATTATTAAAGTATAATTTTTTTTAAATTTCCTAATAATAATAAATATTACATTTCATTTCTTAATAAATAGCCTCATTATTTATTTATTTATTTATTAATTAATTTATTTATTTATATATGAGATTAGAATGTGTGTTAGCTTTTGTAAGTGATTTATGTTAATTTAAAATAGAATATGTAATATTCTCAATAATATTTGTTAAGGAAACATAGGCCCTATATGTGCTGCTTATATTTATTTCAATTAATATGGAAAGCGAGTGCATGTTTTTACCAAAACTAACATTGGATTTCTTTTTAAATGCGTGAGTATTTGCAGAAAGAAATGATGGGGATCTTCTCTAAAGAAGTTTTTACCACCCCTTTTAGAGCATCATTATGGGCATTTTACGTTATAACTTACGTGGTTCAAGCGATGGATCTGCGACAGAGAAACTACGGGTTTTAGGAAACACTTGTCACTACATTGTTCTTTTTTTCCAAACAATGCATCATACTATTATAGTTTAGCCGCGAGTTACGTCGTGGTTTAGACTGGCTCCGGCACTGCTCATAACTACAACAAATAGACTGTAGTTGTGCAACCATCAAACCAACCTTTTTTCCAACTGGAAAATTACAGTTATTACTAGTTCTTATAAAATATCCAGTTTTAAAATAGCCTACAGGGCCGCACGGTGGTGCAGTGGGTAGCGCGTTCGCCTCACAGCAAGAAGATCACTGGTTCGAGCCTCGGTTGGGTCAGTTGGCATTTCTCTATGGAGTTTGTATGTTCTCCCTGTGTTCGCGTGGGTTTTTCTCCGGGTGCGTCGGTTTCCCACACAAGTCTAAAGACATGTGGTATAGGTGAACTGGGAAGGCTAAATTGGGTTGCAGCTGGAAGGGCATCTGTTGTGTAAAACATATCCTGGATAAGTTGGCGGTTCATTCAGCTGTTGCAACCACAGATTAATAAAGGGACTAAGCCGAAAAGAAAATGAATGAATGAAAATAGCCTACATAGCCTAATCTACGAATCAAACAAATCATTCTTGCTTTTTGCATAATGATAACTCCGCACCAAACCGAGGCTTTTATTTTATAGCTTATAAAACATGCATGCAATTAATGCAATATAGTATGTAAACAACAAAATTGTTATATGCTATAGTAGTCTATGCTTTACAAAAAGTCAACATATGAGCCTCGTCATTGTCTTTCATCACACGCAGAGCATGCACGTGAACCGCGAGTGAGAGAGGAAGTAAAAGCACACAAGCTCTAAGGTAAAACCAGACGCTTAAGACATAGTCTTTAAAATAATGACTTATATTTAAAAAAAAAAAATTCCCAGAGATGGGTTGCAGCTGGAAGGGCATCCGCTGCGTAAAACATATGCTGGATAAGTTGGCGGTTCATTCCGCTGTGGCGACCTCAGATTAAAAAAGGGACTAAGCCGAAAAGAAAATGAATGAACGAATGAATTAAAAATGTTGACAGAGGTTTGTGACATAAGAATAACAGCGGAGCATTGATTAAATGCATATTTTCCGTGGCGCGATAGATTTGAGGTCGCCTGATAATTTTATTTGACGGAAGAAAAAAACATGTGATGGGAAAAAACTGCCTATGCTGGTTCTTAAAAAAGGATTCAGTCAGTGTTTTCGTTTTGTACTCTAAATTTGTTATTTAAGTGGAAAACATCTAGGGCAGACCTATTTATTTTATTCTTTTTATTTATTTTATTCTTTTTTCTATGCTGTTGGAAACACTGCAGGTGCGTGAAGCTGTTCTACTGTTATGTTCTGTTGTTAGTATGGTCAAATGTTAAAATAAATCAGTGTTTTAAAATGCAATATTTAGTGTGTCAGACACAAAATAGACACGTCAAAAAAAAGTGTGGTTTAATAATCACTACTGAGAGTCCAAACACTGAAGAGCAATTCCATCGATGCGCAGCTCTACAGATCCCGAACCATGCAAGAGTTTAGAGTACTATTTAGAGTACTCTGTAGTCTTTGGTCAGGGAACAAGAGGGCAAGTAAATGATGGCAATTCTAATACAGGGTATACTGCAGGAATCCTAAAGGAAATTTCAATACCTTTTTAAGACTTTTAAGACCTTCTCAGAATATTTTAAGACCACGTCGCCACATCAAATTCTAATCAGTATCAAAACTTTAACTTAATAAACAGTTGCTAATAAACAGTTGTAGTTTAATAAATGAATGAAGCACAACCGTGCAACAGAACTTAGATAAGCTCAGAAAAAACAAACCTTGAAAAAATAAATTACTTGGTTGTTTTCAGCGACAGGTTTCAGCCACTGTTTAAACTCGTCTATCTCTAACCAGGAGTATGCAAACCTGCATTATCCCATTTTTCCATTTTATCCCGTCTGTCTGTCCTGTCTTTGCTCTATGGCAGGGCTATTCGATTAGTTTGTCATGGGGGCCAGTTCATGAAACGCATCCCAAATGAGGGGCCGGAGAGATATGACTTGCAATATGAGTGATGACACAATAGCATATAAGAGCCCATTCGCTGTATTTTTGCTTTCTAAGACACCCACGTAGTATTTTTCAACATTAAAATGTTCATATATTGTATATTGAAACTACATAACATCAGTGCATTGTACAATGTGGCTTTTTTGTTGATTTTCAAAGCACAACAAAAGCAGTGCATTGCTGAAGTAGGCTTCTTCTACATTCAGACACATTGATAAGTTATGTTTTGAAAACAATTATGGACGCAACAGTTACAGATTTTGGTTGTACGATTATACAGCCTGAAGAATAATCATGCTTTCACGGTTATCACGTCTAATGTAAATTGAAGCTTTATATTAGGTATTAGAATGAACGGTTGTTGTCATCTGCGTTCATACATACATAATCATTTTAATAAATTTGTAATAGTTCGTCTAACATATCTTTTGTTTAACTTGCACTGAAAGCCACGCACAACTCTCACTTCTACATCGTGAGATGTTTTTTACTCTGTGCGTCTTGAAGGCGCGAGCGCATCGCTTCACTTGCGCACTAATATTGGCATATATTCTTACATAGGAAATAACGATCTTGCGTGCGGAAAAGACGCGATATGTGAATGGCCCGCTGCTATAGTTAATCCAGTGTGCGTGCGTATTAGCCTTAATGTAGCTATAAGCTCAGAACTTTAAACTAGCGCACTTGTGGCATAACTTTGTTTAGTTGCAGCAGTTTCGTTCCGTGCAATAGAAACGTGGCGTTGAGAAGCCTTTAAGCTTAAGCATCCAAATGTTTTCAGCTGCTTGCGCCACTCACTCGCTTAATGTCAGGTGACTCACGCTCTGCACAGCCTTTAACTGCAACTCGTGTTGTATTGAAATGACGCATGTCACTTCATAACTATAGCGGCCGTTTTTTGCCGGAACAAAATGCCGTCAATTGAATAGCCCTGCTTTATGGTTTCGCTACATGTGGAAAGCGTCACATCACCTTCCTGCATTTGTCGCAAATTACGTGACAGAGGAACTTGGCCGAACGCACCGAGCCCGAATTAATAGAGGAAAATAAATATATGCTTTTTTAAAGTCAAACACATTGGACAACGCTTGAACAAAATTTAAGACCTCATAAAAACAGGATTAAGACTTTTTAATACATTTTAAGGGCCTTAATTTTCCTATAATTGATTTATCAACTTTGAATACTTTTTGTAGCTGCCCTTTGGCATCCATGAATGAGACCGAGTTTCTGACGGGGTGCTTCTTTCTTTATTTTGCTCAAGACAAGAGCCATTAAACTTTCGTTGCGTAGCACCGTGAAACTACACAAAGAAACAACAAAAATTAATAAATACAACTCGTATACAGAAAAATATGACAAATAAAGATACAATGTACAGAGCAATATATGAAAACTAAATGGTAAAGTATATGAAGACAGTTTGAAACAACTAATATGAAGGCAGAGCTCACCATTAACATATACATACAAACAAACATATATGACTTAAATAATCAACTTCACATACCTCGCTCCGCTTTACCAAAGAGTTCTACGATATAAATTGAGCAGGATTAAGCCTCTTTTCTTCATAAATCGATCTTCATCTCCATGAACTGCGCAGAAACAGGTATTCTCTTCGCTCTGCTAATCTGACTAACTTATTTGTTACCCGGACTACCGAAAACACGTGACATGCTCTGATGCTCTGAACAAATTTAAAGTGGTATAATCATTTAGTGGTCACTTACACTTTTTACGACCCCGCAGACACCCTGTAATATTAGCTGAATGACGTCTACTGAAAATGTAAATGTGGTCAATGTTTATTGCATTTTAGATTTAACAAAATGAAAATCCTTGACGCACCTCATCCTGAAGTGTGGCGAACTCCTCCAGAATGTGACCCAGTTTGTCTCTCTGTCGTGCTCTGTTGTGTCCGTGAATCTGGATGAGGCTGCAGAATGGCTGCAGCACATAACAACCCTCTTATTTGACTATGTTAAATCAAAAAACACCGATTCATCTATTACAATAAAATTAATCACAAACCCGTGTGCAGTGTGTGACAAAGGAGTCGATGTAATCTTTAGCCTGGTGGTTATTATTCAAACTGCATCTGTGAAGAAAAAAAAAGTTAATACAAGATGGGAATGTGAGGTGATCTTTAAATTCAAAGATCCGAGCGAGCAAAATGATCTGAGCTTCCTGTCACTGCACTATTTATTACTACATAATAAATTATATTCAATATTAATGAATGACACTGTTAGATCATTATTTGACAGAGTAATGACACTTTTATGTTTGTTCCACTGCAAAAAAAAAAAAAAAGTGATCAGAAAAATGTTCATGTCACAATTATAATGGACAGTCATGTTTATGACAGATTTATGACAAGTTATGTTGTCTTGTCAAGATGTCATGACCAGTGTTGGGGAAAGTTACTTTTGAAAGTATTGCATTACAATATTGAGTTACTCTCCTAAAAAGTAACTAGTTGCGTTACTGAGGGCGCACTCACATTATGCTATCCGAACCATGGCCAGACGCATTTCTCGGTTCGTCTGACAATGTGAGTGCTCCGAATTGGGCCCAGGTGTGGTTCAGTTGGCAGGCCCTGGCCTAGTTAAATAGAGGTTTGGTTGGGCTTTGGCACGATACGCTTGTAGTGTGAGCACAAATTGCGCCAGTGCCTGAAACTGAAGACGCTGCGTCACTTTTAAGGGACTGTTTTATATGGATTTATTAATCATTCTTACTTTTTAACGAACGCGAACTGTCATAGTTTATTAAAGACGCAAATCCCTCGCTGCACGTCAGCTGCACCTACAGCAAACCTCCCATTACCTGCAGCGTACGAGTATGCCCTTAGTTGCTTATTATGGAAAGTAATGCATTACGCTATGTTTAAAGAGCCCCTATTATGGGTTTTTGAAATTGACCTTCCATGTAGTGTGTAACACAGCTCTAAGTGAAGTGAAATATCCAGCTAAAGCTTAAATCTGAAAATGGACAGTTTTTAAAACTATTGATTCATCTAAAAAAAAAAAAAAAAGAGTCGACTCATAGTGGTTTAAATGAATCATCTTGATCACGTGTCTTTAGCCGTTTCGGCATGACGTCGATACGAAACATAATGGTTGCGCGCGCAGACCCACAAAATTTAAACCAGCGGCTCCGCCCCCTAACACAGCAGCAAAAACAAACAGATCATGAAGTCATGAGTCATGAAGACGCTGTGCTTACCTGGGTATTATTGAAAGTGTGAGGGAAAGAAGTGCTTCAGCATCTACATGCTTACAATGAACTTTCAGTACACAACTCATGGATTAGTTTCTTCCTCTATTGAACGGTTCATTCCAGCGCATTCATGTGAGAGTATGTATGCTGTGGGAGCGAGTTCAAGCCAAACAGTGAGAACAGCGCCTACTAGGGTCACTGAATAGGATGGTCTCATAATTTGGTGTAACGCGTGCAAAATAAGGACAAATTATTAGGTACAAGTCAAACAAAGGCGCGCTGTACTTCGGGCTGGTGCAGAGCACTGGAAGGGAGATAGGAGCCTGCAAAGATAGTGATTGTTGGGCAAAGCAGAGTACAGGTAAGCCCTGAGAACATAACATTTCACGCAAGAGGTGTCACAGCAATGCAGCTGAGAAGGGAGAAAAGCTCCAAAATGAAAGATAATTAATGAAATCAGACCTGGCCCATGACACATTTCATAAGTGTAATCGCTGCCTCCTTGTTTTCTTTAGCTTGTAAAGTATGTATTTAATTGTGTTGTTACTTGTAATCGCTTGCACTGTGTCAGGTTAACTCTATATTCCCATATCTCATCTAATGCCTCGTTGAAAACGCGACGTGTGTTGCTTTGTTTACGGATTTAAATGAGTTTGTGGTGTTTAACTGCATTGCTTTCGGGGGGTGAGGTGTCTGAATAACACTGTTGAGAACCGGGTACTGTTTACTGTGGTGTTAGTAAGTTTACTTTGAAGCGTGTTTCGGGCATCCGCTGCAATCGGATCCTATACCAATGTTGGCGACCCGGGGGCTTGATAAACCATTTTACTGTCTGGCGCTGAACGCTGTCGACCAATCGCAACAGGCTGTCATCGCTCCAATCAGCGCAGATAAGCTTCGTGCTAAGGAGGGGTTTGGGAACAAATGAATCGCTGAACGATTCATATGGGAGTCGCTGGGATAATTAGGTAAAAATAAATGCATATTATAAGACCATGAAAGTGTTTTTTGACCTTGCATGCAGATCAGCCTGTTGTTGGAGACCCATAAAACTGAAATATAACCCTTTTTAATGAATAATAGGGGCTCTTTAAGTTACATTTGCATGACCTTTTCTGACCTGGCTGAGGCTTGATCTCTTTCAGAACTTTCAGTTTGTTTGTTTTTTTTATAGAGGAGATCTGCAATTAACAACACACTGTATAACCTACACCTTTATTTACCTTAAAAAAACACATCGAAAAATTATAATGTAGAATAATGCTCTTCTGAGAACTTCCTGAGCCCAGAGCTCTACATGCCGTATATACAGATTTATGAAAGTTTAAAGCTATGTGTTTGCTGCTTTTGTGATTTTTGTCTCATTAGTGAAGTACAAACCATTTTCAAGTGCAATTCCTTTTCTTACATGTGTTTAAAATAATGAACGCATTATCTCATCTCAATTTTGATTCTGCAACTAATTTTTAAAAGCTAATTAATTAAACAAAGTAACTCTCGTTACTTTTTAAATAGTAACTCAAATATTATTACTTAATTTTTTAAGTAATGCGTTACGTCTCTTGATACTTATAGCTCGTTTCCACTGACTGGTACGGTACGGGTCGGTACACTTTTATGGCTGTTTCCACTGTGAAAAGGTGTACCGAACCGAACCGCACCGTACCACTTTTTTGACACCCTTTCGAAAGGGTACCAAACACGAGAAATGGTACCAAAAGGGTACCAAAGGCGGAGCTGGACCCGCAGCTGAACGCTATTGGTTTACAGAGATACGTCACGAGCTCACGCAACAAGCCAGAATGAAAACAAAAGAGCCGCCATGTTTTCATACACAGCCGAGAGACTATATATATCCATATAATAACACATAATAACAAGCCCTGTTCGATCTAGGCTCAAATGAACCTTGTCATCGTCTTGATGAACAGCCACAAAGCCAAAAGAAGAGCAGATTTTACCCTGTGCCCCA
Organism: Danio tinwini; assembly: GCA_903798205.1. NCBI lineage: Eukaryota > Metazoa > Chordata > Actinopteri > Cypriniformes > Danionidae > Danio > Danio tinwini. Next base: position 326,548 of record CAIGQZ010000348.1, on the reverse strand, counting down.
TAGTTTTTTACGAGCCAGTCTGAAGCGCGAGTGGTTTTGCGTTTTTGCTTGTGCTCGTCGCGTTTCTTTATTTGAAATAACAAACGTCTTGAGCTGATGATAATAATGTGTGCTTGATTATTGACGTGCTTTTGAAACCTGATCCTGTCAGAAACTGACATTGAGAGTGACTCGCCAAAAAACAAAAGGAGAAGCCGGAAAAAAAGGAGCACATTATTTTTTCAGCAAACATGAACAAACTGCCATGTTTAACTATTATCATCACCTTTTGGACTATTATGAACTCGGAATAATGGAATTACTTTCTAACAAGAGGCTACACGTGCTGCTGAAGATTACAGACTTTTCTGCACTGACTGGGCTCTATTTCCTGCTGTTTTGAACCTAAATAAGGACTAAATGTATGCTGTGTGTAGTTTTTCTGTAAGTGGTAACATATCGGAGACTGTAAGGGTCTGTATGTGTTCATATGTGTTGCATTTATTTATTTATTTTATATAATTGCAGACATTACAGTAGGCTATTTTGCACTGTCATTGATCTGCAGTTTTAATCAAATCATGTTCATAGAAATGTTAGTAATAAACATTAATACACAAGTATTTATGTGTGTAAAGCATCTGTTTTGTGAGAATTGCTTCTCATATGATATGTGAGCGACCCGTACAGCTTTACTGTAGACATTTTCTCGAGCGAAAATGACGTTGACTGCAACTTTCTGTCGTACACCATGCCCATCAAAACAGTACCATTGGTACTCTTTTAGCAGTGGAAACGCAAGCCTGATAAAGGTGACCCATACCGACCCGTACCGTACCAGTCAGTGGAAACGAGCCATTAGAAAAGTCTAGTGGCCGAGAATGAGCCTTTTACAGTGTCTGCTACAATGTTAATGTTGTTTTTGTGTGTTTACATAGATGAATACGGCCACAGTGTAAATACACAGTACAGTTACGATCTTATTGCCACATTAGATCGTTATGATAACATAATATATGCCTTCAGTGATTTCCTGAAGATAAATTCCAAAACATAACACAACTGGAATAACTACAGCAGTCATGATCGTCTGATCTCATATGAAGCAAGAGATCGCAATGACATATGATGACGTGTGCAGTGTTGAAGTGCTGTCCCAATTCTTAGGGGTAAGTTTTGAAGCCCTTCCCCTTAACCCTCAGATGTAAGGGCCAAGGGGAATGGGAAGGGGTACAAAAATAGAATTGAGATTGGGCCTTAATATTCAGTCTGAAATAGCATGCAAGTATGGCTTAGTAATGCATGTAATTCCTGCATGCAGCCGGCCAAAGCACTAAGCATAGTCGCTTTAGGACAGTGTGTGAGAGATACCAGCGATCCTTGCATGCATGGAATATTGCACATTATGACAAGTTTTGCTTGCTAACTACACAACTGAAAACGTGCTAGATATAATACAGTTTCTCAATGGGAATTGTACTATGATAAAGTAGTTTTCTAACTGGAGAATGACGTGATCTGGTGGGTCTCTGCCATCTTTAATGAGCGCGTTCATGATATCAGGAGGCGTGGCATACAAAGGGATGATAACCGGTTAGCATTTAGGCAGATCACCTACTGCACCTTTAAGATCTGTTTAAAATTATTTAACACCTACAACACCAGATTTGAGTGGATATGAAACTTTTTAAGGCATAACATTTTGTTTTTGAAATTTAAGGCATTTTAAGACCCTGAGGATACCCTGATAAGGGGTAACCGGTTTTTAATAAACGTTTAGTCCAAAGATTAAATACACTAAAAACTGATTTTCTTGACTGAAATTATTTAGCTTTACATGTTCAACAAATAATGTGTGATTAACCCTTGTGTGCTGTTGGGGATGTTTTCCTCCACTCTGAGGTGATTTTAAGTCTTAATTTGGACACAACTTTCCCAGTTTCAGTAAATATAATGACTCTTGGTGACAAATCTTATTTTGACATAAAAAATGTTCAATTAATGCATTAAAAAAAAAAAAAAAATGACTACCCTTTCATTGTGTTTGGGGCAGTTTTTGCCCCATTGACTTCCATTATAATGACATTTTTGGATTGCAAAGCCATGACATCATATAATTATGCATTCTTGATTATTGGTGGTTTTCTCTGTTGCAAAGAAGTACAATTTGTCATTTTTACTGTTGATCATCAGTTGCAGTGCAAAAAAGCATAGCTTCTGGCTTTTATATGGAGTTATAAAAATGACGTTACAATGGAAGTCAATGGGGCAAAAACAGCCACTAACATAACGAAAGAGTAGTCAATTTGAACAGTACACAATGGTTAAAAAGTCAAAAGTACAGTGTAAATAAATAATCACTCACTTTGTGGAAAGAACAGGTGGACTGACAAAACAGCGCAACGCATCTTTAATCATATCCTGCATCAGATGAGTCCCAAACACCTTCTTATTGTCGATCAGAAATGTGGTCTGCATCACACAAACACAACAGTCATGTGAGGGTTAAATCAATGTGTTCGAGACCTATTATACGTACAGTTGTCAGTAAGGGTGTAATGGATCATGGTTGATCCTTGATTCGTACAGTTCACAACCCACGGTTCGGAATACACGTGACCCACGGATTAATACATTTTATTACTTGTAGATTAATCCTAAATTTGTAACGATTGCAGAATGATCGTGTCTTGGGTCATTCAAATCACGTGTATGAAAGCATTTAGGCTTTCCTGTAAAATATAATGATGATGGAAGAAGTTGTGGTAGGATATTCAGGATGTAGTGGGTTTCTTAGGTGTTTTCTGTCACTACTTGTTAAGCATTGTCAATGCATTTAGTGTACGCTGCACGATTATTGATTAAAAGATTAGGATCTCAACACCTATGCAACAAATTATAAATGATGGTGATTTGCATATGTTTATTAAACCTAAGAGATTCAGTCTTTTGAGCTAGTTATAAAGTTAAAAACAGGCAAATAACACAGAAGCACTGGTATAACAGTTTATAGTTTAGATGTAACCACTGATGTTTATCGTAAAGATAAAACTCATTGTCATGTGCATTTAACAACGTTAAAAAATGAAAGTTGCAGGCAGCAATTATATTATTTAACCTATAGGTGGCGACAAGAAGCCATCAAAAATATGCCACTGAATAATTCTTCAAAAATGATCCATCTAGCAATGAAACATGAAGTTTTATGAGTGAATAACTGAATCATTTATTGAAAATGAGACTAAAAATACATTTAAATATAGATTTATACAAAATATACACTTTATACATTAGCGTTATCAGCAACAGTAGTAGTAAGTGAAATGTTCACAGTACTGAATAATTTATAGTTTATTTTTATTCAGCAGATTATTTCTTCATTTTATTTTTTATAAAATTACAGCTTAGAAGTTCTCTTTGTTAAAGACAAAAGTTTCTTGCAGTACTGGTTTTGTAATAGAAAGCAAATTACATTTGTCTCCTCCCCTTTTTGGCTGATCAGATCCATGACTAAAGAAGAGAGTTCTTACACATTTTCCACAACTTTTCAAGCACTTTCAAGGTGCATTTTTATGTTTTTCCAGCACCTAACAACCACGGTAAATTACGTTTATATCAGCTGGATGTATTTTTTTTACATTTAAATCCATTGTGCTATTTTAAAAAAACACATCTTAAATTGTTGAATACTTCGGAGCATGTATTTATTAGGATAGTTAATCCAAAAATGGTAAGGAAATCTCAAAAAATGAGGTTACAGTCAGATTGTGCTTGGGTGTAGTACCAAACTTCCATGACAAGTCGTTTATGAAAATTCATGTGCACTGCTATTCAAATAATAAATTAAATGCTTATGAGTCCGAGAATATTCTTGCTGCAAATTAATGAACTGTTCCTATGTCAACTGTTTTGAAAATCAGTCACCAAATATGGAAACCATAGTTTGTAAGCGTTCATCAATATTACTTTTTATTATTGTCAATGTTACTTAAAGGGCACCTATGGTGAAAAATCTACTTTTCAAGCTGTTTGGACAGACATATGTGTGGGTGTAGTGTATAGACCGTCATATTGGGGTGATATAAACACACCCAGTGCTTTTTTTTTCAATTTAACAACATTAAAACGCTGGATTAATTGGAGCGGTTTTCAGACCGACCGTAACTTGACGTAGGAGTGTGGTCCCCCCGCCCACCGAATTGATTGACAGCTGCGAATTAACATGTCTCCGTAGTAACGTGTATAATCATATCAACCAGACACAGGACTAGGACGTGCGCAAACTAAGCAACCGTAAAATAAAAGTCTGTTCAGTTTGCTAGGATCATCAATCATCATCAAATATGATCAAGAGTGAGTTTTACAAGTTTAGAATGTTTTAAAACAGTGCATGTGTGTAATGAATTACAGCGATTTACTTCAGCTTTACTTCATCACCACAGCCGCGTGTCAGAACGAAAGACGCTTCAATTCCGGTTTGTGGACGTTAAATCAGGTTTAGTTTGTACATTAACATAACAGATATCCATACAGCAGTGGAGATTAAGCTGTATCCTGTCACATTTGCGTGCAAAAACAGTGCAAAGCTAAACACAGGCTGCCTGTGTGTGTGGCTGTCAGCGCTGTGTGTGTGCGTGAACTTTGTAACGACATTGTGTGTGACTCATCCTTGCAACTCCACAACATGCATCAAATACTCATTGGTAAAGTTCTTACTGTTTTTTTTCCTTACAAAAGTCAAGTGAGAGCTTAATCCTTCATGTTCGTCTGTTGTCTGACGCAGCCGAGGGAGCCGCTGCCAGGCACGTGGAAACGGTGCGCGTGAAGGACTAGCCTTAAAGGCGCAGTACACAAAAACCGCTAGCTGATGAGAAATGCTACAAAATAGAAACTTATAAAAGGTATAATAAATAATCTGATGGGTGTTTTGAGATGAAACTTTACAGACACATTCTGGAGACACAAAAGACTTATATTAAATCTGGAAAAAGTGGTAACCTAGGTGCCCTTTAAGATTAGGACTAGGGTACTGTTGTAACTATGCAAATATCCCACTTGTCAAATGGTGACAGTTAAGGGGTTAAACTATTCCTAAACGATGCGTTTGGCGTTTTTAGATGCAAATATGCATTCTGCATGAATGTCTCCTAAATACGCACATACGGTGAACATTTTGCAATGAATACCGGTCACACTACAACAATTTTATGCACCTGCACAAATTTTCCCAAATTTCAGACACATATGCAACCAAAATGGTCGCAATTTCGAGTCCTGCAATTTCAAATTCAAGCAGGTTCAAGCACTTTGTCCAAAATCCAAGCACATTCCTAACCTTGAAAATACTCTATTAAAAATCAAGCATTTTCCAGGATTTCCAGCACCCGTACGGACCCTGAAAGAACTATAATGTGATCTGTAATAATGCTACACCACTAGTTGTCAGTTGTCATTTATAGGTCAAATTTATTCGCCCTCCTGTGATTTTTCTTTTATTTTTCAAATATTTCCCAAATCATGTTTAACAGAGCGAAGAATTTTTCACAGTATTTCCTATAATATTTTTTCTTCTGGAGAAAGTCTTATTTGTTTAATTTCGTCTATAATAAAAGCAGTTTTCATTTTTTTAAACCATTTTTAAGGTGAATATTATAAGCCCCTTAAGCAATATTTATTTTTAAATGTCTACAGAACTAACCATCAATGACTTGTCTAATTACCCTAACTTGCCTAACTAACCTAGTTAAGTCTTTAAATGTCACTTTAAGCTGAATACTGGTATCTTGAAAAATATCTAGTCAAATATTATGTGCTGTCATTATTTCAAATATAAAAGTAATCAGTTATTAGAAATGAGTTATTAAAACTATTTTGTTTAGAAATGTGTTGAAAAAGAATCCTCTTTCCGTTAAACAAAAATTGGGGACAACATATATTGAGTTAATAATTCTGACTTCAACAGTATGTGATTTACCTATGTGTTGAGTGTGTTCATAATAAAGTATAACGCGAGATGAAGCCGGTCTCACCTGCAGCAGAGATCTAGACAGCACACATGGAGACTGCTCACTGAATTCACAGAAGAAATCCTGAATGCACATCGATGCGAGAATTAGTGTCATTTATCTGCAGCGCTACTGTAAAATGTGTTGACGTTGGGAGTTATTTACCAGGATGCTGTGCAGGTTGGTAATGCTGATGACCTCACACACGCTCTTAATGCGCTCAATGAGTTTGCTGAAGTAGTTGACCATCTCCTCTCGCTTGATAATCTTGGCATATCGAGGGAATGTAGGTGGGAGCAGGCGCTGGTTAACCAGAGGCTCAAAACCCATCATGATCGGGTGATCTGCACACACACACACGCAAACACACACACAAAAAATAACACATGATGTGTTCACTTATGGAATAAAAAGGCAATTATCATAGAACAGGGTCATACACATTTTTATTACTAAAATTCCATGACATTTGAGGACTTTCAAGTAAATTTTCATGACCTAATGTTTCATGTAATGTCTACGTATACATGGTAAATAATAAGAAAAACGATGCATGCTCAAAGTTATTACAGCATATCATAAAACATGCAACAATCTATTTAGTTTAAATGAGTCTTTATATCTATGTAAAATGTATTTAGATAATGTCCACACAGCACTACTAATGTGAGAGCAAGTGTTTGACCATGGACAGAAAAGAAGTAAAGACAACTAACCTATGTTTAAGTATAC
>CAIGQZ010000348.1:299257-319432 GCA_903798205.1 Danio tinwini | reverse complement strand
TATTTTTTTTTTTTTTTTAAGGGGTTTTCACCTTTTATTGGGGTAGGATTGGGAGCAGAGAGAGGGGAAGGACCGGTATAGGACCTTGAGCAGGGAATACAACTCGGGTCGCTGTAAGAACGTCAGTGATATATGTCAGCGTACTTAACCTCTAGGCTATTGGCACCAACAAACTAAATATTTCAATGATAATATTATTTAATGAAATTAAAATATTAAAGATTAATAAATACAAAGTCTAACAAATTAATTTCATGAATTTTTTATGGATTTATTTAATTCCTTTCATTTAATAAAGATTAACTTCAGAGTTCAGACTTAAATATTATATGTATATATAGATTAAGTAAAGTTGACCTTTAGTGTATTAAATAAATAAGCACATGAACAAAGAAGTAAATGAGTAAGTAAATAAGTGAATAAAAAAAAACCAGGTAAATAAGTACCACATGTTCTTAAGGCAAACTGTGGTTAGTAGGTCGTAAGTTCTCCGTAATGTCATGAGTAGGCGCATTGAATGACGTAATATCCAATCAGAAGCATATAAATAGTTAAACTGCTTTAAAATTCTGCAACTAATGCATCAATATATAACTGTCCTATGAAAATGAAATGATAAATAATACATTACAGTCATTCACTATAACAGACAAAGCACTATCAGCATCGCAAGCTCTGAATGCACGCGAAATACACAAGAAGTTATCAAAACATTAAACTTGATTTTTTGTATCCTACACATGAAAGAGAAAAGAGCAGGGAGAAGAACTCGGTCATGACGAAATTCTCGTTGAATTGATTGATACAATTAACACAAAAACCCTTCTTTGAAACCAAACAAATGTGAGATTTGGGAGGAAACTGAGGCTGTGAGTAGAAGGAGATCATTCTTCATTGTAAACTAATCTCGCTGTCATCTCTTTTCTGCCATTATACATGGAGGGAGGCTGCCGTAAATATTTAGTTGGAACGTAGCGTTACGTTTAAACTAAGTTCAGTGGTGCAACCCAAAAATATTTAGTAATGTGTAAGTTGTAACTTAGGCCCAATCCCAATTCTACCCTTTAGCCCTTCCCTTTACCCCTATCTCTCTGTTTGCGCGTTCATGTGAAGGGGTAGGGGTGTCCCAATTCTCTTCAGCTTGGAGGCGTATGACTAAGGGGACGGGGTAAGATTTTTCAGGACCACACTCCAAGGGGTAAGAAAATTTCCCAGAATACACCATCTACAGCAGCAGTATAGCTGCACCCAGAAGTAAGCAGATGTACAAATGAAAATTTTTTGTCATTATTACGAATTTTTACAACAAACAAAACACATGTTTTAACATTTTCATAATGGCATTCGTGTCTGATCTTATATTAAGTAACAGATCCAATGACATCTGATGATGTGTGCAGGTGCAGTAGTGCTGTCTCAATTCTTTGGGGTAAAATTTGAAGCCCTTCCTCTTCACACTCTGTTTCAAGGGCCAAGGGGAAGGGGAAGGAGTAGGGGTATAAAAATAGAATTGGGATTGGGTCTTAGTGTCCCTTTAATGCCGAGTTCAGACTGCATGATTTTAGCCCTGATTTTGACTTGCGGACAGGTTTTGTGAAATCGCCGACAAATGCCTGAAATCGCAGGCAAATCGGTGCTCTTTCACGTGAGTGACAATCACACAGTATGAACTATCAAGAAAGCGTTATGAGAAAACTGCCAATGAGTCGCGGACGCCCGTGAGATATTTGGCATGGTAAATATCTGGATCTGTTGGCGATTCAAATCATGCCATGTGAATGTGTTCTGACTTAAAATAACATCCGCGATCACCTACAGCCAATGAGAAAGCAGCATTCACTAGTACGGGTACCTGCAGGCCAGCGGGCGGTTGGGGGAGAAGTTAAAAGCACTCATTTTCAGTTTACTTGGACCCAAGAAATGAAGGAAAAACTAGTGTAAATTTGGCAGGAGCTCTGTGTCTGTTTGACGTGTCATCTGATCATAATCACAATCAGGTCGAGAGCAAAAAAAAGAGCTTGAGGAAAGATTGTTAATTCTCTTTAAAAGCCAGGCGAGCAACACCAGTTTCTAAAGCTAAAGCCTTCTGTTTACATTATGTAGTTAATCACGAAAGATATATTACGTGACCTCACGTTGTTTCCATGTCACTTCTCGCGTTTGTTTGGTTGTGAGACGTAGTTTGGACAAAGTTGTTGGTGATTCTTCCTATTTTAAAGTCATGCAATGTGAACTCTCCTGTCGCCGATCCATCCTACAGTGTAAACACAGCACAGACAGAACGCTTGCCCCAATAGTCATGTATTGTGAAAACATCTGTGACACGACTACTTTGATAATTATGCAGTCTGAACTCGGCATTAGTCACAACTAGGCTACATTTTAGCTTACAAACTGCTGGTGCAACCGGCCCCAGGCACTTTGTTAGAAACACTTCTATGTTTCTGGTTGTACAGATATTTTTATACTTCATACTTCTTTTTATTTATATTTCTACAACCACATTCTCTATATCAAATAGTCTATATTTGCTTTTTTATTTTCAATTGCATAACTTCTATTTCTGCAAATTTTGATTCTTATTGTTATTATTATTATTATTATTATTTGTTTCTGGTGTTATTATTTTTAAAGTCCACAAGAACTGGAAGCTGCGGCCGTTTATTTATTTTTATTTTTTTCGTATTGTGGCGCAGTTCCTAGAGAAACAGAATATTAAATGAGAAAGCAATGGGCGTGGCTTGTTTTTTCTACTGCGAGCTGATTGGATGTAGTAAAGTAGGCATTTCATTCAGAAAGATCAGGAAAAGGGTTTTCAGGAGAGTTATTACAACCTAATAGACTCCTCCTCCTGCTCACCGTTTCTGTTTGTTGTCAAAACTGACAGCAGGAGGGGCGTGGTTAAGTATGTTAGCCACGCCCATTACATCAGACAGACGTAATCTGAGGATTTAACTGAAAACAAATGGGAAGTGCATTTTCAGATTTCAATTAAAGATTAGAAAGGCTAACTATTGTTTTTTTCTTTAATGACATGCACTGATGAATTGTTCACCACAAAACTAGCATTGCGAGCTAACAAAGTCAATATGGTTTGTTTTGATTTCATGTGTACTTTAAGGTCACAAGTGGTTGTGTAAGCATTTCACTCCATATCATATTGTGTATGACTCTGTAAGTGACATACAATTTGAACGTGTGTTACCTCCTTTAGTGGTGTCGTTCTGTGACTGTATGCCGTACTGTATGGTGGCGTGGACCGCGGGCAGTAAATCAGCAGCTTGACTCATCAGCTTCTGTGCTTCGCTCACAGCACTCGTCTGAAATGTCAAACCACTAATTAGAGATCAGGAGACAAGCTGGTGAACTGTTCTGTGAAGCGGTGAGTGGATTTATTAACGTCATACCTCTTTTTTGGTGAAGGAGATGAGCGCGCTGAGCAGCAGGCGAGTGAATTTAACGCGGCTGAACAGAGCCAAGCACTGCTGATGCTGAGGGCAGAAGAAAACAGCTGATTTACACATCTCAAACTCAAACAAACCATATCAGCTCGTTTATATCCACCTACAGTTGAAGTCAGAATCATAAGCCCCTTGTATATTTTTCCCCAATTTCTGTTTATTGGAAAGAAGTTTTTTTTAAACACATAAAACTGATTTTATCTTTGCCATGATGATGGTACATAATACTTTTTTATATAATTATTTTTATAGGGGTTTTCACCTTTATTGATAGGACAGTGGGGATTTACAGACAGGAAAGTATGGGGAGCAGAGAGAGGGGAAGGATCGGCTAAGGACCTCGAGCCGGGAATCGAACTCGGGTCACCGCGAGCACCAGGGTGCTATACTAACCACCGGCACGGTACATAATACTTAGCTAGATATTTTTCAAGATACTCATATTCAGCTTAAAGTGACATTTAAAGCTTAATTAGGCAAGTTAGAACAATTAGGCATTAGCTATGTTTCTATACAAAAATGTGAATTAACTTTATGCGCAAAACTGGAATATCACATAAAAGACATGCAAATAAAGCAGCGTTTCTATCCAATAAGGCAAAACGAACAAAATAGTAAATTTCTGATTAACTGCCGCCAAATATCAACAGTAAAAATGGAATTTGCTGTGATAGGAGAAGCTGCGTCAATCTTTTCTTTATTTAATAAATGAGCCAATAAATGGGTCAGAAGGCAATCCTGACACGCAGTGAACGCGCGGTGGCGTTTGAAGGCGTGAGACGCGGAGCACAGAGGCTCTTGATTTTCATAATTGATTTTTCAGAGTTTCATAAGACGGCATTTATTGACAAACCAGTGGAGTGATCACATTGTAAAACATCTGAAATGTTGTTTTGGTCATTCTAAAATCCCTCAGCCAAAGTCTATCACAGTGGTTCAGTATTATAACCTCCAGAACTCCCGGGTGAAAAAAGCCACAGCGCGCTCATTGCATTTCGCCTTCTGAGGTCCAAGCAATTGATTATACAAGACAAAAGTCTTACAGTGGCATCTCCAATCACAGAAGATTACTTTTTTTAAATATATATTTGGCGCCAGTTTAATAGGAAGTGCCGTTTTGTTCACTTTTGACTCATTTGAATAGAAACTTTATTCCAAATCATTTATGCAATATTTCAGATTTTGTGCATCTAATTCGTATCTTAGAATGGAATAAACTATTGAATCGTCTTTATACGGCTAAATTTCTAATGAAGTGAAATATATCAATCTTACATCCAGTTCCACCTCAGGATCTCGCTGTTCACCCTGTCGACTGCGGGTACTCTGGGAGTAAAAGGAAAAGAGGCTTATTTAACAAGAGCAAACATAAATAAATAATAAAAGCATAAACAAAAAATATATAGTCCTCAAACCTTCACTTTCCTCTGAAGTTCATCCTCAACATCTTTTAGCATTCCTAGAGGAATATTTAACAGAGAGATCAAAAGACTGAATGTATAATCAAAATTATACAATAAAAGTATATATAAATAAAAAACAATGATGAATAACATGATGAAAATGTACACCATCATGGTTAAACCATTGTTACACATTTCCATGCCAATTTAAAATATTTTATAGATTATATATCTTTTTGTTGTTGTTTTCTTGTATGTATATTTTCCCAAAGGTAACAGATTAGACTACATTAACATTTTCAGCATCATTACTCCAGTCTCCAGTGCTTCACATGATCCTTCAGAAATCATTCTAATATTGTATTTTATAAAGTAAAACAAACAGCATCTGTTAAAAAAACAATAATAATAATAATTTGTAACACTAAAAAACTCATTTTACAGTCACTTTTGCTAAATGTAATGCATCCTTCCTACAAAATGTGTGGGTTTTTAAAAAGAATTTCCCCTTTTGGCATTAAAGTCCACATGAAATCAAAACTAACCATATGATTTTGTTGGCTCACATTGCTAGTTTTGTAATAACTCTTTTGTAATAACTCTCCTCAACCCAATTTCCAGATCTTTATGAATGAAATGTTTACTATGCCACGCCCACTGTTTTCTTATTTAATATTCCATTTCTCTAGGAACTGCAAAAAGAAAAAAAAACACTCGCAGCTTCAGATTCATGTGAACTTTAAATAAATTGGTGAGGAAACTGTGTTTGATTGTAATTTAAATAAATACATTTTAAAAAGTAAACCATATAAAAATGGGATTATTAAAATAGGCTTGATTTTATTTAAGAAAAAAAAGAAAGATTATTCACAATCAAGACACTTACCCGTCACTCTCAGATCAGTTACGTTGTTAGCCATTTTAAAGCCATAAGTCATAGCCTGAAAATCTTCCTGCAATAATAAAATAGAAAGAATTCCAATCGCCATTTTCACTAGCCACAATTTTGTTGTTGGGAAAGTATATTTTATATGCATAAATTTGACTTTGACAAACTAAAATTACTTGATTTAGATTTTGTGTTATGTCCACATGCCTTCTCATTCATTTAACCACATGCCTCCTCATTCATTTCGCTTTTTGTGTGTCGTGTATGAGCAAATGGGCCATGGAAAATGTACCCGCATTTGGCGGGTTGACGGGTGTTAATGTAAAGCCCTGTGTGTGTATATATATATATGTATGTTTATATTTATATATATATCTTTTTTTTTATTATATATTTATTTATTATTTTTATTATATATATTCATTATTAGTCCCTGTTCGTCGATTATAAATCCAAACTTCTTCTCAAAGGTGCTACCACCGGTCCTACCGTACCCAATCAGCTCTGAGCTGGAATTAAACCGGCGATTCTTTTTACGGGAGTCGGTTGCTCTAACAAGGTGGTTAAAGACCTATAGCGTCTGTCGTTAGAGCATCTTTTGAGGTCAGAAAGTTTACCTGCATAGCACTTTGCTAGCTGGCCTCCGTTACACTCACCGCCCTAAACCTCACTCCCATCCCGGATGAGCCCCCATATGTAACCCACTGGTCCTACTGCACCCAACCCGCGCTGAGCTAAGAGCAAACTGGTGATTCTGTGCATGTGAGTTGGTTGCTCTAACAAGGAGGCTAAAGACCATGACCAGGCCTTTAGCGTCTGTTGCTAAAGCACCTTTTGTGGAGTTTACCTGCACAGCACTTCACTAACTGGCCTCCGTTACATGTATACACACTAAACTAATAACCACAGAATAAGGAGTAAATTCATTATTTTATAAGGATAAATTCCACATTTAACATAAATTCCATTCGCAGTATAATCCATCATTATTTATATATATATATATATATATATATATATATATATATATATATATAAACTCCTGGGATGATGGTTGGAAAAAATAACAGTGTCTTGCCTCCTCAAACACGGCAGCTTTGTTGACCTTTTCGCGGGCGATGTCGCAGATCTTCAGGATGCCCAGAGCGAAGGCTTTGAGTGCAGGGTCTTGAATCAGATCCGGATTATGAACATACAAACACGTGAAGACGGTCTGAGCCAGAGAATGTCCCTCCAGCCACGTGATCTGAGACAAAGAGAACACATTCAATACTGATACACTGAATACAGTTATAAAAACAAAAGCAGTTTAAACAGGCAGCAAAATACATATTAGAGATGGAAACTCAACCGCTTTGGATAATTTAAACTGCCATTTATATCAATGTTTAACCCTTGTGTGCTGTTGGAGATGTTTTCATCCCCTTTGGGGTGATTTTGAGGCTTAATTTGGCCACAACTTTCTCTGTGTCAGCAAATGGAATGAAATGGAAAACTCAATACACTCTGGGCAAATTGACTTCCCTTTTATTATGTTCGGGCTGTTTTTGCCCTATTGACCTCCATTATAATGACATTTGTTGATTGCAAAGCCATAACATCATATAGTCATGCATTCTTGATTGTTGCTGATTTTTCCTGTTGGGAAGAGGTAAAATGTGTCATTTTTACAGTTGATCATCAGTTGCAGTGCAAAAAAAAGCTTAGTTTCTGGCTTTTATATGGAGTACAATGTGTGTAAGAGAGTGTGTGAGAGTGTAAGAGAAGCCTTTGCACACTTACCTTGATATGTTTGATAAATAAGCCCCCAGCTCTCAGAACATAGTAAACATAGTAAGTGTATTTATGCAAACACACTATAATATGCTGTTTTACTCAGTAGAAGACCATATAAAAGCCAGAAATGTATTTGCACAGGCCTATCTAAAGGATTAATGGTGCCAACTAATGATCAACAGTAAATAATAACTAGTTTTACCTCTTCTAAACTACCAGCAAGCATGATTATATGGTGCCATGGCTTTGCAATCAAAAAAATGTGGTTATAATGGAAGTCAATAGGGCAAAAACAGCCCCAAACATAACGAAAGGGTAATCAATTTGAACAATACACAAGGGTTACGAAACATATCATACCACTCACTGGAAATGAGGCCTAAGTAACAAAGTAACTCAAGATTGTAATGCATTACGTAACTTTCCCCAACATACTAACCAGACAGCAGAAACATGTGTCCATGATCCCAATGAGCTCAGGAATACTTAGATCCTTCACTCGTATGGCTTCATCCTTCAGATAGACATAAAGACAGAGGGAATAAGAAATTAAGACATGAAGTATACTGTATTTATTGTAGCAGTTCCAAGACTCTGGAACGATCTTCCACTCTCCCTAAGAACAGCTCCAACTTGTGAGTCTTTTCAGAGGTCACTGAAAACACACTTATTTTCTTTAGCTTTTAATCATGTGTTGTGATTTTATGTACTTTGGCTCCTTGTATGTTTGCATGTGCATTTATCTATTTTTATGTACAGCACTTTGGTACCCATTGTGGTTTGTTGAAAGTGCTCTAGAAATAAATTGAGTATTTGCATGAAAATAGGTGAATGATTATATGACTCAAATTCCAAAAGTAACTACAGTGGGTACGGAAAGTATTCAGGAAGAATAGCCCTTAGAATTTACACCCTTTGTTATTTTGCAGCCATTTGCAAAAATAATTGTAAGTAATTTTTTTCCTCATTAATGTACACACAGCACCCAAAAAACACAGACTTCTTTGGTCGGATGAGACCAAGATAGAATATTTTGGCCTTAATGCTAAGCGGTATGTGTGGAGAAAACCAGGCACAGTCCCAACAGTGAAGCATGGTGGTGGCAGCATCATGCTGTGGGGGTGTTTTTCAGCTGCAGGGACAGGACGACTGGTTACAATTGATGGAAAGATGAATGCAGCCAAGTACAGAGATATCCTGGAGGAAAACCTTCTCCAGAGTGCTCAGGACGTCAGACTGGGCCGAAGGTTTACCTTCCAACAAGACAATGACCCTAAGCACAAAGCTAAAATAAGAAAGGAGTGGCTTCACAACAATTTTGTGACTGTTCTTGAATGGCCCAGCCACAGCCCTGACTAAAACCCAATTGAGAATCTCTAGAGAGACCTAAAATGGCTGTCCACCAATGTTTACCATCCAACCTAACAGAACTGGAGAGGATCTGCAAGGAGGAATGGCAGAGGGTCTCCTAATCCAGGTGTAAAAAACTTGTTGCATTTTCCCAATAAGACTCGTAGCTGTATTAGATCAAAAGAGTGCATCTACTAAATACTGAGCAAAGGGTCTGAATACTTAGGAACATGTGATATTTCAGTTTTTCGTTTTTTAATAAATCTTCAACAATGTCAACAAGTCTGTGTTTCTCTGTCAATATGGGGTGCTGTGTGTACATTTATGAGAAAAAATGAACTTAAATGATTTCAGCAAATGGCTGCATTATAACAAAGAGTGAAAAATTTAAGGGGGTCTGAATACTTTCCGTAGTCCCTGTACATTCAGGCTCATTATTATTATTACTACTATAGCACTTTAAAAAAATAAAATATGATGGTTGTGTAAGACTTGAGATGCCACAAATACTTTGATGTCTTTGACAATTCAAACTAAGCTGGAAACACAGAGACAATCGGCTCCACAACCCACCAGGTGGGAATGTGGGAAAGTCAGCTCATTCCTTTCCTTCATTTACATTTGAAGCACTCACCCTCTCTTCATACATACTAACACAGAATGGTCATTTCAAAGTATGAATGTTCTAAATCAATCCAAGTGACTTTATCTATCTTGTCTGATATCATTTGAAATTTCTCAGTGCGACTGGTACAATGGTCTCATTCCCTCAGAAATAGACAATCTAAACAATAGATATATAACTTCAGGTATCTTTTGAACCACTACTAAGGGTGTGCCTTTACCTAGGGGGCCTTTATTCAAATGACCATTTGTTTCCTATAGGCAGAAACTCCTCAGATTTAACATGTCACTAAATGCAAATGCATTTTGTTATTCAACACACCCCTTTCCTCGAGGAGGTTCTTGGTTTGACTACTTAAGGAGAAGTTTCTAAATGTTCGTCGCGATTCTGTACCCAGATTAGCCCGTAGCGTGGAGCTCTCATGCTCCACGCTATGTATATTTTGATGTCAGGTATGCATCTTTTGATCTTGTATTTATCTTTGAGAGTTTGATGTCTTGTATTGATTGTTTATGAATTGACTGACTGAATTGGCACAATCCACATTTACCTGACTAATAAATTGTTATGTTTTGAATAATTCAAACAGATCTCATGTTATTATCTCTAGTAGATTACGTTAAGTGCATAACACCACAAACCCCTGTACAGGTTAGTAACGGACTCAAACACGATAGACGGAGCAGCGTGGCATGCTATACGATGTTCTTAGAGCTCTGACTAACACATTGGTATTAACTCAAGTATACTTAGACTGTAAAAGGCCAATAATGGGTTTTCTATTTAGAACAACAAAGGATTGTTGAGACCAATCTAAATGTGGGTAGGCCTTCATCTACAAACTTATAATACTATTTAAATCATATGGTAATTATTCAAAGTTACTAATAGTTTCAGTAAATTGGTCTGCCCAATTCTATAGTAATGATCATGGTAAGATTAAATAGTTTTGTCTTGATTTAGTAGATAGCAGCTCTTATGGTGACCACACAACAAATATTCTAATCTGAGTAAGTAGGGTTCTGCCTTTTTAGAATAGTGGTTAACCGCCTCTGTTTAATGACCAAGACTAACAAGTTTGTGCTTAAGAGATTGTATACTCGGCCGATACAAGACTCAGGATGTTATAAGAATCCGAATGAACGAGAATAACATACAATAAGAAGTCGAAGAGAGTATTCAATCATAATCTAAATTAATATTAAAAGAAACAAAATAATCTTATCAATGTTTTATAATTGGAGTCAGGTAAAACGAGAATGAATATATTAATATTCTAAACTACCTCATACTAAAATTAGAGTCAGATATGAGTTCAATTTAAAGTAAATCATCACTGTGCACTGGAAAGACCGAACAGGCAATAAACCTTCATCCACCAGTAGATACCGTCGTTGGACTAACTGGTTGGACCTTACAGTTGCGATGACTATGAAACGTCTGTTTTGGTTGCTACCTTAACAGCTTGTTCAAAGTTGAGGACTTTACGGTTGACTTGATTTCCGATCATCCCAGCATCCATCTTCGGATCCATCATCTCAATGGCAGACATGGCTTCAAACAGACCAAACCTACAGAAACATCAGCAGTTGAACATTGCGTTGCCGACTGGCTGCACTGTAAATCAATACTTTTAGAACACATTTAAAAGTAACCTTAAAACAAACGGCAATATTCTTACAGTTTGTCGTGGAGCAACTCGCCAAGTTTGAGTTCTGTGAAAAAGAAAACTTTAATCAGCAAATTGCTTACAGTTTCAGTAAATATGAAATCAATATATAGGACAGAGTGTACATGTGACCCCAATAAAACATGACTGATAGACTTTTCAGGGGATTTAGGGTGCAGTACTGAAGCTTATCCATGACGTGGTGAAGCTTGCATGGAAAAATTTATTTTAGAATCCTACATGACCATAAATGGTGAAACTGACAACATCAGGAAAAAAATAGATGTTTCTGTAGTCATGTCTCATTACACTTTTACACAACGAATCCAAAAAGCAAACAAAATCACTTAGCAAAAGCATTAGTTGTAATATGTTACAAAACCCTATAGTGAAGGATATAAGTATTAAACACGTCATGTTTTTTTTCCTGGGAATGATATTTCTAAAGGAGTGGTTGACATGGAATTGAACCAGATTTTGGTAAAAACCCAAACAATACAAACATAAAAATTAATCAAAACAAATCTAAATAATGAGTTATGTGTAATAACAATGGAATAACAGTAGGAGAGAGTACTGAACTGCTGAAAAGCATTTAATGTATAATAGGCTTTTTTGGTGATGGCAGCTTAGGGTGTTTTCACACCTGCCTTATTTAATTCAGTTGAATTGCACTAAAGTTCGTTTTCCCTCTTGCTGCAGTTCATTTGGGCAGGTGTGAAGGTAGCAATCACACTCAAGTGCGCACCAAAAGCTCACCAAAAAGCGTACCGAGACCTCCTTGAAGAGAGGGGGGACATTACTTGATGGATCTTTGGTCATATTTCTGGAAAATGACCAGTTTAGCAAAATGAATTCAATTCCATTCATCTTTATTTGTTTAGCGCTTTTACAATGTGGATTGTGTCAAAGCAGCTTCACATAGAAGATTATAGTGAATTGAAAGTGTCAGTTCAGTTTTAAGAGTTTAAGTTCAGTTCAGTTCAGGTCAGTTCAGTGTGGTTTAATATTTACTGCTGAGAGTCCAAACACTGAAGAGTAATCCATCGATGCACAGCTCTACACTCCCAATCCATGCAAGCCAGTGGCGACAGCGGCGAGGAAAAAACTTCACGCCTTCTCCTGAAGTGACTTGCAATGCGCCTTTGCCATTTGAAGTGCATTAAAACATTGTTTTCCAGCCGCACTTCATTCTCGAAATGTATAGTTTGTCTAAAGTGATACAATCTACATAGTATACTATGAGCAGGGATACAATAAGCCAGGACAGTCGTCCCTCCATAGTAAAAAGTGAAATTTGTGTCTGCTGGTTTGTTTACTTGCAGGATTTCCATTGGCATTTTCCCGCTCGTTAATTCTGACCAATCAAAAAGCAGTGTAGGAAATATGTTCAATAACATCTGGCCAATGAGTGACGTGGATTTTGTCACATGACTGCATTTTGGTTCTTTTCAGCTGGTTGGGACCAAAGCAATCAGTGTGGTGTGAGAAGGACCCAAAAACGACAGAAAAATGCTACAATGTATCATTTGTTGCCCTTAGTCTGGACCAAATGAACCGAACCACAGATGTGAAAGCCTCTCATATGGAGAATGAAGTCACATGCATTGGTCAGGTGTGATTTTTCACAGACTTCCACAGAGTGTATAAATCTTGATAGTTCTGTGGGTCTCGTCTATCAAATCTTTGAGCTTTATTTTGTATTTTCTATTAGATTCGAGTCAGGTGATTGTCTAGTAGTAGACTAAAGCAGCTGATATTCATTTACTCTGAAGAAGGGCAGAGGGTTGCTGAAGAACTACTGAGCGATTTCAGCTGCTGTCTGGGCTTTCACTGCCTTTTTACACCTCTCTTTCTTCATGTGTTCAATACTTTCCCTGCGTCATTTCATTTTATTACACATAACTTCATTTTATTAGATTTGTTTTCTTTGCATATATGGATTTCCTTGGTTGTTACCAACATCTGGTGACAATTTCAAGTCAACAGCACCTTTAGAAATATGTTTTCTGAGAAAAATGGTGACATGTTCAATACTTATTTCCCCCACTGTATATAATCCTAAACTAATGACAACATCATGATAAATGGACTCTTTTGCTTGTCCATGAAAAATCTGGCTTGAATATTAACGTAAACGTCACATAAACATCATGAAATATTTTTTCTTCGTGCTTCTCAGGGCTTTGTGGAAAATGGCTATTTTGAGAAATCTACCGTAGTTCAGCCAATAATAACTCACTGCTGCTCACTCATGACTATGTCTTGACCATGGTTATAATAATCCTTAAAGGGATAGTTCACCCAAAAATGAAACTTGTCATAATTTTGTGTTTTGAATCCATATGTTTAACATTTCTTTATTAAAAAATAAATAAATAAATCTAAAGGGTCATCAGATTAATGAGTATATACTTTGTGATTTATAGGAATTTGAAGCAGTATTGAGTCTTGAAATTAAATAATGTATTGAGTGATTAAGCTACTTTTCAGGCAAATATTTAAAAAAGTGGTTTCGTTCATCTGTTGAACACAATAGAAGATATTTTGAAGAATGCTGGTTGCTGGAACCCATTGACTACAATAGTAATCCTTCTATGGAAGTCGATGGGTGCCAGCAACCAGCATTCTTCAAAACATCTCCTATTGTGTTCAACAGAAGACATGAACTCATAGAGCGTTAAAACCACATGAGGGAGAGTAAACGATGTACTTAATCGGGTTGTGTGTTTACGAACATTTTGAATGTGATTGATAGGCATGGGCCGGTGTTCTGACATTTTATCCTACCCGTCAGATTATGCTACCAACACTGTATTTGAATGGTTCTGAGGTTGGGGTTAGGGATTAGGTAGGTTAGGGCGATATTACAGCTTCATATCACACTACTCCACATTCTAAATTACAGTGGTAGCAAAATCTGATGAGTAGTAGGGCTGTGACTTGACTTGCCTTGTATTGTATTGGCAAGGGCCTCACGATATGATACATATCACGATACATGGGTCACGATACAATATATCACAATATATTGCGATACAATAAATATTGTGATATATTGCAATAGTTTGTATTAGTATGTGTGTCACATTGTATTGACAACTTGATAAAGTCGGCAGACAAATAAAAATTCCAATTTATTTTCCATCCATTCCAATTGATCAGAACTGCACAGTGTGATTGAACAGAGAACTATATATATATATATATATATATATATATATATATATTGCAAAGCTTACAAATGGCATTTTTTTTGTCTAATTCAGTGCTCCCTGGTATAGCGTAACGTTAAAACCAAAGTGCAGCCACAAGTCAGCTCTAAAAGCTGGATGTGCCTTTATATTTTCCGTCATGCTCACTCTTGCTTACTTCTGATACCGTACTACTTGGCGTTTTGTTGATCACTAGTTAGCGACATCTACAGGAGTGGAGGAGGAGGTCGTTTGGCACAACTTGAATCGATATTTTAGGTTGGACTATCGATACACTATCATAAAAGAAATTATCGCGATAGTTAGATGTTTCAATATTTTTGCACAGCCCTAATGAGTAGCATATTATGTCATCAGAATTTGCTACCTACTTT
Organism: Danio tinwini; assembly: GCA_903798205.1. Lineage (NCBI taxonomy): Eukaryota > Metazoa > Chordata > Actinopteri > Cypriniformes > Danionidae > Danio > Danio tinwini. The sequence goes on along the minus strand of CAIGQZ010000348.1, from coordinate 304,670 downwards.
TTGAATGGAAGGTAGGACAATCTGACAAGGTAGAACAAATCGACAGAACACCGGTACAAGATTCTGACAGTATGATAACCTTGAATAAAAATATCACGGTTTCACGATATCACAGTATTATGATTACTGCTCTAAAATATATTCTTTTTAAATGTCTGGGTAAAAAAACAACAACCTTTTCCCCCATTGAACACAGTATATTTTATTTTAGCATTTAAAATATTTTGAAACAATAAACATGTCAGGCTAAATAATTAATATAAGTCATTGACTTCTGCTGTCTACATTAGTTTCACAAAGATAACACTTTATTTTGATGGTCCCATTTGCACATTTTGTTGACTAGAAGTTGCATTGCAGTATTAGTAGACTAGAAGTTGCATTCCAGTATTAGTAGACTGTCTGTTTTATATCTGTTGATACTGCTCCTTCAACAGACATTTAACTGACTATAAGTAACTTTGCAAGTACATGTCAACTTACACTAACCCTAACCATAAGCCTAACCTAACAGTCTACTTATAATCTATTAAGAAGTAGTTGACATGTAGATGCAATATAACTTAAATTCAACAAAATGACTTAAAGGGACCACCAAAATAAAGTGACACCTTCAAAAACACTGATTTCTTTACAACTTGAAAAGACATCTTTGGATATCTTTCCTTTCTTTGGATATAAAGCAATGTTCAGGTCTATAGCAGGCATTGATGATGGTTTATAAGCGAACATTTCTCAAATGTTTCCTGAATCATGGACTGACCAGTAGCTTTTGATGTGAAAGGTTCTTTTCTGCTGGAGATACTGTTTCTCTAAACAAAACTTAATAAAATAGTTGTAAAAAACACGAAAAAAAAAATACAAATACCTTAGGAATGGTATAACAGGAAGTTTTAATGGTTTTAAAACCTTGACTTTTCAAAACTGCGGTAGACCTTAAAACTGGTTATCGTCCCATGTCAGTGATTGAACCATCAATCTGATTACAAACTGGCTATTTGTGTGCACGTAAATGTAGACATGGCATGTTTGGTGCCGTCTTGTGAATAAACAATGAGCAGGTTAGCGTATACTCCATTCAGCCATTTTCAAATCTGTCAGCTTTGCCTTTAATTAAAGACTTAATAAACTATTACTACTCAGAACAATGTTCTGCATCTAATTTTTACATTTTGTGGCAAGCAGCCGTGTAATAAGTGTGTCATGATTCTGCCAATCTGGTCTTGTTAATTCTTGTTTTGGTGGCGGAGTCCTGACACTACTCCTGTCATGTTTTGTCAATGTGCGTGTCTCTGTATGAGCGCCAGTCGTGGGCGCGCTTGGACCCTGTGCATTTTCGCTCGTTGCGGGCGCGTAGGGTTTGGGCGTGTTTACGATTGTGCGCTCTCGTCCGGGTGTTTCTGTTTGTCTGTTTGCAGCGTGGTGTTTCAGTCCCAGCGTCTCTGTCTAGTTGGGTTTGGTTTCGGTCGGCGCTGGGATGAAGCAAGCATGCTGCGTGTGTGAGTACACGGTGAGTGTTTTCATTCATTGTGTGCTCGTGTCTCGCGTTCAGTCTTCTGTTGGTGTTATGTTTAGCACGTGACGCATATTTACATGCGCCGCGTGTTTGTGTGTCTGTTTTATCGTGTGCTCGTCAGTCTATTGTCTAGCCCCACCCTTCTTGTTAACTCATTATTATTTCATTTGGTTCACCTGTTTGTGTATTGATTTACTACTGCTTATAATCTCCTCATGTCTGCTGTCCTGTGCCAGTTCGTCTTCGTTACTCTTCGTTACTATCTATGTCTCAGCTTTGCTTGTCGTCCTCGTCTTGATGTGGTCCAGTCCTGATCCCTGCCAGCCTGCCCAGTCCAGTTTGTTTTGTTTGTTTATTATTTGTTTGATTAGTGTTTTCCCCCTCAGGGTTGTTTGCTTTTCCCTTTTTGTTTTATTTTATTGTAAATAAACATTCCTTACTCTGCGCTTGGGTCCTCGCTTCCTTTTTCCCCCAACCCTACCGTGACAAAGTGGGATAAAGTACATTTAGAATGGTTGTTTTCGCAGAATAAAGCCCTTCGTTCTTATAAAACAGTGCTCCGTTTTGCATCCGATAAGCCTGTCAGGATTTGATAACTGCGATAAGGTCTGAGTGTAATATACAAGTAATATAGTAATTAATATATAACATAAGCACAGCCACTGATCTACTAAAATGCATCATATCATCTGTTTCATATGAAACCCATACAAACACAGACACACACACACACCTTTACAAGCGCCTTTGAACTCCTGGGTGACATCCACCCAGTTGGCATTGTTTCTCATCTTCTCTGGGATCCCAAGACCCCATCCTCCCTCCTCCTCCTCGACCGATGACTTCATCACCATGAAGACAGCTAAGAGCATAAAAAGTTAACATGCATTAGAAAGATTTTTAACAAGAGACAGACCAGAATACACCAAAACACAGAATACACAATTAAAAGTAAAGTACACAATGAAGAAAAAAAAAAGTTTAGACCAGAGTTGTTCAAACTCAGTTCTGGAGGGCCAGTGTCCTGGAGAGTTTAGCTCCAACCCTAATCAAACACACCTGAACCAGCTAATCAAGCTATTATTAATTAAGTTACGGTCACACTGCACTTTTCTCCCCATAGACTGACGCACGCGAATGCGTCAGACCGGAAACGCAGGGTCATGCGTCAAGTTTCGCAGTTCGCTGCGGTGCAGAGTTCAAGCTTGGTGAACTCTATCCTGCAAAATCTAATCACTTGACCGCGTGAGACTGCGTGCGTTTAATGTCTAATCATCTTGTTTAATCCCGTCCCTTTTCGCAGCCCCGTACGACAGAATTTCGCAAGCTCAAACTCTAGTGTGACTGCAGCTTTATACTAGAAACCTTCTGGTAGGTGTGTTGGCAAGTTGAAGCTAAACTCAGTAGGACACCGGCCCTCCAGGACCGAGCTTGGAACCCCTGGTTTAGACATTTCACTTTGAGTTTAAAGGTATAGTTCGCCCAAAAATGAAAATTTACTCACTATTTGCTCTCCCTCATGTGGAACCAAACTTTTATGAGTTTCTTTATTCCAAACACAAAAGAAGATATTTTGAAGAATGTTGAAAATTGGTAACCATTAAATTCTATAGTAGAAAAAAATAAACAGTATGAAAGTCAGTGGTTAACCGTTTTCAGCATTCTTCAAAAATTTTAAATATATTTTATATCTAATATTATTAGATATATATTATTATTCTGTCAAGCTCCTAAAGTTTGCAGACGACACCACACTTATCGGCTTCATTCAGGACGGTGACGAGTCTGCTTACAGACAGGAGGTTAAGGAGTTGGATGTCTGGTGCAGTCACAACAACCTGGAGCTGAACACGCTCAAAACAGTGGAGATGATAGTGGACTTCAGGAGAAACCCCCCTTCTCCCCCCACTGAGCATCATGGACAGCATTGTGGCAGCAGTGGAGTCATTCAGGTTCCTGGGCACCACCATTTCTCAGGACCTGAAGTGGGACACTCACATTGACTCCATTGTCAAAAAAGCTCAACAGAGGCAGTACTTTCTTCGTCAGCTGAGGAAGTTCAACCTCCCAAAGGAGCTGCTGAAACAGTTCTACACCTCCATCATTGAATCAGTCATCTGCACTTCAATAACTGTCTGGTTTAGCTCAGCTACCAAATCCGACCTCCGAAGACTACGTCGAATAGTTTGGACTGCTGAGCGAATCATTGGTACAACCCTCCCTACTCTCCAAGAACTGTACTTATCCAGAGCGAGCAGAAGGGCTGCTAAAATCACTCTGGACTCCTCACACCCAGCACACTGCCTCTTTGAACTTTTACCTTCTGGTCGACACTACAGAGCACTGCGCACCAGAACAGCCCGACACAGAAACAGTTTCTTCCCTCAGGCAATCCATCTCATGAACACTTGATGATGATGATGATAATAATTGTGGAACCAACATTACTACCTGCTATACACTTTTTTTATGCACACATACACTTATTTAACAGCACACTTTACATGCCAATTTGCACACAACACCTGCACATATTATGTTGTATATAGTAATACACCTGTAAATGCACTTGTCAATTTGTATATTGCATTCACTACTTTTTAAAATATATTTATTATCTGTTTTTTAGTCCTCTGTAATTCTGTTGCACTGTAGAAGCTCTGTCACGAAAACAAATTCCTCGTATGTGTGAACATACCTGGCAATAAAGCTCTTTCTAGAGTTTATTACAATTACTACAAATGATTATACGGATTTGGGTGAACTATCCTTTTAAGCACTATTATGTTTAAACATTTAGTGACTCATAAACCTAACCTGCATTTTATGGGTTTTATGTGTAATAGGAAGTCCTTTAGTTTTTGAACAAAGACAAAAATATCCAAATTTGGTATTTCTTTAAGCTACAGTCAGACATCTAAAAATACATCCCAGTGTAGTTTTGATGGGTTAACTGTATTGTTCAGGACATTTATGGATTTCGTTTACGATCACAATACCACAACAACGAATCTACTTCAGGACCGTGTGTATTTTATGGATGTAATTGGATAAGAATTACAAGTCTGAATTAAATACAGAACCATCATTAAATGTGTCATAATGCACATGAACGAATAGGTATGTCTTAGCGAGCGGCGGTGTTTGCTAACCCCTAAAATATATAATAACTGCCGAATATTTTTATACATTTTATTATTGTTTACAATGTTTAAAATACACATTTGCTAGCAAAAACATGCCAAAGGGTAAATGTATACAGTACCTTTTGATTGTCAGTCTTTCTGTGTTGTTGCAAATATTCAGCGCTGCCGCAGCGGACGCCGGTGAATGACATCACGCTGTGAAGTGCATCCTGGGACATGAAGTTCTTGAAAAATCTTTAGTCTGTGGTAAAATATGGTAAAAATCATAAAACCTGTTTTTTTTTCCAGGGTAAAATATTACTAAATCCCTTTAATTATTAAATGATGTTTTATAAGTTTTAGTAAATTTATAAAAAAAACACACACAAAAACAAATAAACAAACAAAAAATGTAAATTTTTGTTGCACTTTAGCAAGAACAACATCAGTAAGTTACATGAACTATGTAAATATATTTAATGTGATATAAGATGAATAATTAAAATAAATCTATTTACTTTAAATTAAAAATCAGCAAAGATAGGTGTATTGAATTGACATCAGACAGGAGAATGATGTGAACTGACAGGAACATCAGAATAAAATCCAATGGATCACTCACAGATCTTTAAAAAAGGTCATTAACATACACAGTCAACATAAGAAAAACTATAATCATACATATACATACAAAAACATTTTCCTAGACAGAAAGGGAAAAAAATAACAACAACAACAACAACAACAACAACAACAACAACAACAACAACAA
>CAIGQZ010000348.1:205359-227507 GCA_903798205.1 Danio tinwini | reverse complement strand
TCTATCTATCTATCTATCTATCTATCTATCTATCTATCTATCTATCTGTTATTTAATTTTTTTCCCACAGTTATGCTTTTGTACATTGTCCTATTATATTTTGGGAGACGCCTGTGTCATTTCCAGTCAAAACAACACTTTCAGGTTGAATAAAAGTAACTTTTAAGTCAGAATTAGCCAGAGTTGTGCCAGTTATTGAAAAATGGTAACTAGTTACAAACTCTTACATGAAAGCACTTCACGTAAACACCTTAATTATATTATTGTCTATTAAGGAAAATAACTAGATTACCGATGTCCATGTAAGCGTAGTCAGTCGTGTCTTCGAAGTGAAAGATCCAGAAGGGCATCCTGCTGATTTAATTTAGAAGGGCACTTTTTTGTCAGACGGCTCACCGGCCAGGTATACATCCGCGCTGAAATATCAAGGTGAAAGTCATCATAGCTTACGTAGAATAGACCCAGCTCTCAACCCAACTTTGAAAATAGATTAACAGCGATATTTATTTTTTATCGCCCGATAGGAGTCTTTTGTTATCGCAGCACGTTAACGCCGATAACGGCCAACCACTAGTAAATACATTAACTAAAATTAACTAATGAACCATAATTTTAAAGTGTTATCAAAATAACAATATAATAATAATAATAAAATAAAATAAAAATGGTCCCAGAGTAGCTAAAGCCTGCTGTCAGCAGCTGTTTTCTCTCTAACACTGACACTAAGCAGCTGCTAATGTGGTCAGTCTGATGAATAGAAAGCGCTTGCTAATATCCCAAATGATCTTCCCTGCTTTCCCAGGAATAAAGAAGACCTGACTTCGGGATGATTTTGGGTTTACTATTTAACAGACCACAAAACCTCACAGTTGTCAATTATTGAACGGCCATTTTAAAGTGAATATCTCTGAGGAAGCAAGGTGGGAAAGTAATCCATCAAGAATAAGGAGGAGGGCCCCTGTCGTAAAATGGCTGCAATTACTTTAAAATTTGATGAAGCCTTCTTCCCCCCCTTAGCCTTAGACCTCTTCAGCTGCTGTTAACATGCGTCTATAACCCAGTGGGCGCCTTCAAGTGAAAAATGAAAATCGATTTGATGTCAAAACTTTGACGTCCATTTGACATCCACACATTGGTGCTCTTTTGACACACACGGAAAAGTTTCATTTATCTGAAAGCTTCAATTCCAAATTTACATACTGGATTTTGTAACTGTACAATGCATGTAAACTACCTTGATGTTAAATTGACGTCTAACTTTGGCATCTAAAATTGATTAAAGGACTCTCCTGCAGTGGAGGAAAGAGTACTGAAAAATCATACTCAAGTAAAAGTACCATTACTTGCCTAAAAATGTAGAGCAAGTAGAGTAAAAGTATCTGCTGTAAATATTACTCAAAGTAGTATAGTGGTATAGGCTGTAGTATAGTGGTTATCTAACACAGATGTTGATTTAGAGATACAGATTGAACAGCAAAATGGAGACTTGTCCATGATTTGAACCTACAATCCATAAAAGACCTTTTAAAAGTACTCAAGAATAGTGAGTAGTGAGTATTACGCTATAAAAAGCTAATCAGCAATAACAAATCAAATGACAATGATATTTGGTTGATTTTAGGTTGTGTTGGAAAGTGGCCAAAATCCAACGTCGAGCCAACATCTTAAATCAACGTCAATCCAATAAATTACTAATATTTTTAAGGAAAAAAAAAACTCTAAGAAAAACCTCTCCTGACTTTTTTTATTGAACGCGCATGGAATTGATTAGATATTCCAACAGTTTTAAAGGGGACCTATTATGCCCCTTTTTATAAGATAGATTTCTGATGTCCCTAGAGTGTGTATGTGAAGTTGCAGCTCAAAGTAGCCCACAAATGTTTTTGAGCTACAAACGCCTGTGTGCTCACGTAGAGGTAGATTAAAAACAGTTATCTCTGTGATAAACCAACCTGATCTCACAAGGAAACGTATTTTACGTTTTGTCAGTTTAGTGGCTAATTTGTACGAGTTCAGTCGTACAAAATTGTATGATTTTAAAAAGGAGGCGTAGCACCTAACCCCAACTTTCATTGGGTGATGAGCAAATCGTACTAATTTGTACGAATTAGATCGTACAAATTCATAAGAATTAGACACTAAATCAAAAAGTTACGAATTGCCGTGAGATTTCGTTCGATAAACTAAAAATGTCAAAGGAAGTGGCTCAAAAGTGCATCATAAAACACCACATTTATAATGCCTCTTAGTCACTGCCATTATCTTTGGCTGGTATGGTAAAGAAACTCCAATAGCGGACGGCTGCTTGTCACTTAGGGCTGTCTGTGGTTGTTGCCACACAATAGGGCCCCTTTAATGATGATTGTTGGCTTAATGCAGGTTTAATTGTTATACGATTAGATGGCGATAAGAGATTCTTTCGCAACCACTTGTATTGAATGGAATAAAATAAAATTGTAAACAAAAACATTTTTTGCTCCAGATGCACTGAAAAAACCTCAGGTGACCAAAATTCTATGTCTAGCCAGTAAAGATTAAAAAGTTGAGTTAACTTAAATTTTTAAAGCAACTGGCTGCAAAGAAATTTTGAGTTTAGTAAGCTTGAAGGTTGAAGTTGTGTCAAATAAATTTTTTAAGTTGACCGAAAAGGCTGGTTTAAGTCAAGTATACTTTACGCAATAATTTGGCACAACTTCAAACACTGAAGCTTAATAAACTGGAATTTCTTTGCAGGCGGTTGCTTTAAAATTTTAAGTTAACTCAACTTTTTATTTTTTGAAGATATGGAGAAATCTAAATTTAAAGTCTCCTCAACTGAATATTTTACTTTCATTGAACAAACAGTTCCAAACATGCAGTTAAATCATTTTTATAAGTGAATTCAACTCAATAAATATGTCCACCTAACTTACAATTTTAAACTGAGTTAACAATTTGTAAGTTGGATTTTTTACAGTGTAAGGACATTATTTTGATCACCAATAACAACGTTAAATGACATTGATATTTGGTTGATTTTAGGTTGTGTTGGAAAGCTACCAAAATCCAACATCGAGCCAACATTTTAAACCAACGTCATATTGACGTCAGATACTGACATTTATTCGTCAGGTACGGCAACCAAAATCCAATGTTTGATAGACGTCATAGGGGGACCGTCCACACAACGTCAAGCTGTAAAGTCATTAGACGTTGATATTTGGTTGATTTTAGGTTGGATGTTGGACACTGATGTCAGTCTGATGTTGAGTTTTGACGTCAAAATGATTTTCATTTTCAAACAAAACACAACACCCCCATGACGTTGTAGAACAATGGTCTAATGAACAATTAACAATGATCTAATGTCGTTGATTTTGGAATCTCAGAACTGATTTTTCTAATCCCCATAGTAAAGTAGTTACTGCAGGTTGAAGGAAAGTAGTGGGGTAAAAGTACCGATACAGCACTAAAAATGTACTCAAGGAAAAGTAAAATTACACATTTATAAAACTACTCCATAAATTACAATTGCTGAGAAAAACTACTCAATTACAGTAATTTGAGTATTTATAATTCGTTACTTTACACCACTGCTCTCCTGTAATAGTTTTTTACTTGTTTTTTATGCGAGTGTTTAATGTTAATTTAATGTCTTTTTTAAATTTATCTAATAATATATGATTTTGGTGGAAACATCCAAGTGCAACCTTGCAACCTTGAACTTGCCTTTCAAAGTAAAGCTATATAAGCAAATTTTTTTATTTATTATTGTCTGTGTATACCAGGGGTTCTCAATGTCTACATTAAGGCCGTACTCACACTATGTACAGTTGCCTTGAACCAGGCCAAATCATGCTTGTCTCCCCTCCCGTCTCCCCCGACGGCCCGCACTCACATTACATTCGGGCCTGGGCATGCTTAAGTCATCGATGATGCGCTGTTCAGTAAGCGCTCTCGCTCAGCACAGTGGAGATTTCTTTAGTTATATGGTTTAAGTCATTTGATATGCGGTGACACGCAGTCTAATATTTCACTGAACAGATCAGACACTTTTGACGCTCATAAACAATCATAAAGTCCTCGTGCTGCAGGAATTAGGAGGTTTGCTGAAGCAAACTGCTGTGGTGCAGTGAGGGGTTTGCATCTTTAATAATCTACAACAGTTTGCGTTTATTGAACAGTACGAATGATTAATTAATCCATATCAAACAGTCCCTTAAAAGTCACGTCTCGCTTTCAGTTTCGGGCTCAGGCACGCTTCCACTCACACTGTAAGCGTACCGCGCATGAGCCCAAGTGAACTGTGCTCAGGCCCACCTCTTCCAACCGGGCCAGGGCCGCCCAAGTGAACAGTGCCTGAGCCCGATTCAGACCACTCACACTTCTCAAACGATCCGGGAAACGAGTCTGGGCATGCTTCCGATAGCATTATGTGAGCACACCCTAAAAGGTCCAAATCTGAATTGTTATTACAGTTTTTCTCAGTCACTTTGGTGCATTTCTCACAACACTTCTTTACATTTGCACAACAGTTAATGCATTTCACAAAACAATTAGTACAAACTGCTAAACCTAGTGGATAACCTGCAAAAGTGTGTCACTTGCTCAAAATGGAGAGGTCATTCCTCAAAAGCAAGTATTGATGTCAATGAAAGTGTCAGTGTCATCAAAATGCCACCATTGTTGATGAACAAGATAGTCAAATGGCTTTGTCATGTTTTCATTATAACACTTTACTCTACATTTTTTCCAATGCAAAAAAGTCAGATTTTGGTGACACGTCCTGAAAATGCCCAAGACAGCACTATATACTTTTTGCACGGCCATTTGAAAACTACAGTAAAGTTAGACATCACTGCATTTAGTGAGGTATCTGAGTACAAGACACTGAATATGTATGTTTTACATTTTTACTGCAGATGCTTTTTACAAATTTGAATTTATTCACAGCATTGTGCAAAAGAATAAATACACCCTTATTTACAACAAACATAAACTCTCACTGTAAACAATATTGCAGTACATTTTGGAACTGAACCTACAACATACACAGGTCTGTAAATCATTCAGCACATTGTTCAATTTAGAAGACATTTTCAGAAAAAAAAGATTTAAATTTTAATATAAAATGAGCTTGACAGATTTTCAACTAGTTCAACATTTTTGTATGTAACGACTCAAGTAATGAAATGAGGACTATTAGTTTTATTTGGAACGACTATTCAGCATTCACAAGTTTAGTTCATTTTGCTTGATATGACATAAGCAAATGATTATGTTACAAACAGCAGAGAGTTGTATGAAAGTAATTGATGCACGTCCAAAAGCATTTACAATTTGCTGGAAGGAATGAGAAACTACTATGATGTGCACAAATGACTAATTGTTTTAAGAAATGCATTAACTGTTGTGCAAATGTAAATATTGTTGTGAGAAATGCACCAAAGCAAGTGAGAAAAACTGTAAAGTCAAAGGTCCGAAACAATTGATATTACATAACTTGATTTTAATAAACATCCATAACATGCATCACAAGTCTACACTATTTATTTTTATTTAAATAAAGTGGCATTTGCCTTTAAAACACATTAAAGACAATGGAAATTTGGCAATATAATATAATATAAGTGCATTTTTGTACAAAACACGACAAAACAAACAACACAAGGTAGGCCAATAGTATTTGGATGCAACCATGATGCAAGCTAAAATTGCATCTCTCAGAGATGCAATGTCAGACACAATACAATTGTAAGCTATTTTACATTTTGTCAGTTCAATGACTAATTTGTACGTGTTCAGTCGTACGAAAATGTACGATTTTAAAGAGAAGGCATGGTACCCAACTCAACCCCCTAAACCCAACCATCATTGGGACATAGGCAAATCATACTAAATTGTATGAAGGAGATCATATAAATTCATCCAAATTAACCACTAAATCAAAAAGTTACGAATTGCCGTGAGATCGCGTTGGATTTTATTGAGCTGTGCTTTATGCGCTTTAGGATGGCTGTGAAGGTCATCAGTTCACTAAGTTCATTGCTGTTTACCAAGTGCAACTACAGATACAGGAACACTGGAGCATTTTAAAGCTGTGAAGATTAGTCGATTCATCAGCGGATTGCTTTTATATCAGCTTATGAACGGACCAGCTGATCTTCGCAGCTTAAAAACGCTCCAGTGTCCCTATATCTGTAGTTACGCTCAGTAAACAGCGGTGAGTTCGGTGAACTGATGACCTTCACAGCCAATCGCAGCCATTTCTGTTGAGTATCCTCCAAGGTTTGACATCATACATTGCACTCATACTGCCAATGTAATTGTAACTATTATCAATCACACACATTAAGTAATTAACATACATCAGAATAAAAAAGTACAGCATAATATACTGTAAAATAAACACACAAACAAAAAACAATGAAAATGATATGCAGCCTACAGTGCTTGATTGGTCATCTGAGATGTGTGAAATTCCTCCTTTGTTAGTCAAGTTCTAGTTTCACCTGACTGCCAGTTGCTGTAATAAATGGATCAAATGTTCCACAGATTCATAGATGACATTCATGGTATGATGTTATTGGCTATTTTGACAATTGAACAGACTATTGTGCATGTGATGACTTATACAATGAAATGACGCTGACACATTTTAGAGCGAACAACCATTGAACTGAGAATCAACAATCAGTTTAGATCAACTAGATCTATTCACTTGGGAATTGTGCTAAATGTAGGCTACCTGTACTTAATCATTTGCAAAGATGTTCTTAGACATTTGCAATTTGATGAAATGAATGAGAGAAATCAGTTCTGTTGTGAACAATTGCCAAGTGGTTTGAAGGTTTGTCCATGTTGTTTTGAGAATGTAATTCCTGTTTCAAGAAATGAGCCAAACCAAATGAGAAAAACTGTAATATTGACCTTAAAATGTTTTTTTAGCCAAAATAAAACATAGAAGACTTTCGCCAGAAGAAAAATATTATTAGACATACTGTGAAAAATTCCTTGCTCTGTTAAACACCATTTGGGAAATATTTGAAAAAGAAATAAATGCACACTGTATATAATGTGGTTTGCAGCGAGGAGATCAGAAGTGATGATCTTTGTTGGTTTGGCGCTGTGGTTGTTTGCACACTTGGAGAACTCCTCCGAGACCCTGCTGTACAAACTCCTACTGAGTGCATTGGATGTGTTTTTAAAAGCATTTAGCCCTCTGGCAATTAGTTAGGTCTTAATGTACAACGTCAAAACAAACCATCGATCCCCTGATTGATCAGTCCTCCATTTCTTTTCCCCTAGGCCCGCGTGAGTGAAATGGGAATTGGAACGAGTACTTGTGTTAATCTACTCTTGAAGCTTTAGCATTATGGCTAATGCTAGACATAAACTTTATGGATTGTGTCGTTTTATCATAAATTGTTTTTAACTCGCTCTGCCCTCCATTGCGATCCGGCATGAAATACATTTTTTTAGGCCGGCGGCCAGTAAGACATAAAAAAACATGGCTGTCGATAAAGCATTTTAGTAGCTGTAGGTCAATACGCTCGGCCTATGTTGTCAAAGCACTCCGTATGAACCTTTCTATTGACCAACCTATAAACATAGAGCTGCGCATTACTCACTGTCACAATAACACACTCCACACACACTCACCATGAGGTAAGACATTACACTTTTATTAAATACAATGGCGGACAGATCGACTGGTCCATATAGCTCAGAGAAATCATGTACAGTACAGACAAGGGTGTTTGATTTTTGATAGTGATTGAGTTTGATGAAATCATCACACACTACTTAATACTTTGCAGAAATCCTCGGTATGTTAAACTTTATTTGTCAAGTAAAAATTATGTTAATTTTACTCCTCTCCTACAGTTAAACAGTTGAGTTTTACCATTTTTTAATCCATTCAGCCAATCTCGTTGTCTGGCAGGAGAAGTTTTAGCTTAGCTTAGCATAGGTCATTGAATCGGATTAGGCCATTAGCATGCATTTTTGAGTTTTGATCATTTTCCTGTTTAAAGCTTGACTCTTCTGTAGTTACATCATGTATTTGGACTGATGAATAAAAGAAAATTTCATTCTGGCGTAATAATCAAGAGACTTGACTGCCGTATCATGTTGTAAATATCAACAATTTATTTTCCCTAAGTCTAATGATGCGTTCACATTAGACGCAGATGAAGCGTCAAGTGTTACTCACATGTTAAGTCAAAGCAAAGACTCGAATAGGCAACCTGCAGCACAATTCGTGCAAATGAGTCTTGCGCGAATGACACGATTAGTGCGAATGAGGCGTCGCAAATAATGCGTTTAGTGTGAATGAGGCGGCGCGAATGATGCGATTGGTGCGAATGAGGCAGCACAAATGATGCGTTTGGTGCGAATGAGGCAACACGAATGACGCAATTGGTGCGAATGAGGTGGTGCAAATGACGTGTTTTGTGTGAATGAGCCGCCGCGAATGACATAATTGGTACCAATGATGCGATTTGCAGGAATGAGGCGGTTCGAAAGATGTGATTTGTGCGAATCAGTCGGGTGCGAATAACACGATTGGTGTAAATGAGGCAGCCCGAATGATGTGTTCTGTGCGAATGAGTCGGGCTCGAATAACTGGATTGGTGCGAATGAGGCGCAGTGAATGAGGTGATTTGTGTGAATGAGTTGGGCGCGAATTACACGATTGGTGCAAATAAGACGGCGCAAATAACGTGTTTTGTGCAAATGAGTTAGCGCGAATGACGCGATTGATGCAAATGATGCAATTTGCGGGAATAAAGTGCCGTGAATGACGCAATTTGTTCGAATGAGGCGCCGCAATTGATGTGATTGGTGTGAATGATGCGATTTGTGGGAATGAAGTGGCCTGAATGATGCAATTTCTGTGAATGACTCGGCGCGAATGACAGGTTTGGTGCGAATGATGCGATGAGAATTAAGCGGCGCGAGTTGAACATTTTGCGCGTAAGACGCCTTTAACTTGTGAATTGCGCAAATCACTAGAGTTGGAAAATCTAACCTTTAATGGACATTAGCATCGCATTAACCAATTATGAGCTTGCTCTTGTAGGGGCGTGATTATGACGTAGCGCCTGTTGTTGGTGTTCTGAGGGTAAATCATCCTACCGACATCGGACAACAGCTCATTACACTGGGGGAGTTTTTGTTTCTGGAGGAGTTTATGAACTTACAGAGCTGGATGCACCTCTAAAAGGATCTAGTGGACCAAATGAAACAAATCTTTTTCAGCCTTCCTAAAGCACATAAAGCACAACTACTCTCTCAATAAAATCCATGTTAGCCATTCAGCAATAAGCTAGAGCAACCGGCCAGATAGAAGCCCCGCCCATGATAGGAATCCACGTCTATTGTGGTGAATTTGAGGTTGCGAATGAAGCAATTTTAATGTGCGAATGAAGTAAATTTGACGCGTGAATGAAGCAAGTAAATTCAAAATGTTCACAGTGAATAGCGAAATTTATTTACGTGTGCCGCGTCTTGTTTGAATACAGCATTAGTCTGCGACGTACCTACAGAAGCTTTGAATAGGAAATTTATCTAAACTCTTCGGTATTTTTTTTAGCGAGATGCTAATGGTCTAATCAGATTCAATTATTTATGCTAAGCTAAGCTGAAAATGCTCCTGTCAAACCCTGAATTGATTCAAAAAGTGAAGTAAAAACTCAACTGTTTAACTGTAAAAGAAAGGTAGAATGAAATATGACCAGGTTAACACTTATCATGTGATTTAATTGGGGAAGGCATTCAGCTTGTAGACATCGCGAAACATCAGAAAGTAGATCTGTACATGTCGAAGAAGATATTATGATATGCAGTCACAGTTTGTTGTGGATGTTTTTTTTTTTTTTTTGCGTGAGGCAATATTCTTTCAAACCACTGAAACATATTAGTATCTCAAGACATTGTTTTCCTCTGTTTGGATTGGATTGTGGCATTATTTTCATGAGAACTAAGCAGATTTGAACTCATTCATTCATTTTCCTTTGGCTTAGTCCTTTATTTATCAGGGGCCGCCACAGCGGAATGAACCGTCGACTATTCCAGCATATGTTTTATGCAGCGGATGCCCACCCAGCCACAACCCAGTACTGGGAAAAGATTTTAACTCATTCCATTGTGATAAAAGACTCTGTCATTAATGCAGAAAAAAAAGTAATGGCATTTCTGTTGTAAAATATTCATTTTTGTTTGTTTTGCTGTCTTATGACGCTTATTTAAATGTAAAACACTCTTCAACAGTGAACCTGTATTAGAATGACTGTTTAAATAAATAAAAAAATGAGGATTTGAAGTCAAATTGTTCCTAATAGCCATGAAATAGTGTCACAATCCAAATACCTTCATTATTTTTATAATATGGACAGTCACCCTAAAGCTTTCTCACCGTTTACTCAAAATATGTAATCTTAGATCATCATTTTTGTTTATCTATACGTCCCATGATCTGGAAATCACCCCTACATTCATTCTCGAACATAAAAAGAAGAATTGTACATAATTTACAGGCCAAAATCAAATGCAAAAGTGCTCAAGTACAAAATAAATACAAATAATTCAGTTATTCTTCAAGATTATTCTACAAATAAATGAACGAATGTCCACCAAACTCACAATATAAATGATTTGGACGCTTTTTGTTCGAATGTTGTCCCTTATTAGATAGGATCTCTGTAGTGATAAATAGATATAATAATTTTTTTTTTGTGTACGATAAAGGGAAGAAATGTGGGTTTTCTTATTTATTATTTTATTAATCACTCTCTAACAGTATTTTCCTGTCCTTGTCATGTTCTCTCCATCCTGTTCCCTCCTTTTTCTCCCCACTGATAGCACATATGAGTCCGCGGGGAGTTGTTGCTAATAGGAGACATTTGTCCTGTAATGAAATATATATTACACTGTAGCAGTTGTACAACCCGAAGCTTGAGTACTACATTAGTGCTTCGACTCAGTAGTAAAACATGGCGTAGTAGAAAAAGAGAGAGAGAGAGGTCGTAATTTAGCCCGCGCCATCATAATCGGCCACTTTGCGTAATTAAGCTCCTGTAAGAAATGCAAGCTGATGGTATTAAGACGTCGTCTCGAATGACTCCTCTATCAAGCCCTCCGTAGTGCATGTTGTTTTGGAGACTTGAGAATTGTGGCTGTTTATTTAGTGGCGAGAAACAAACATGCTGGTTGCGACATCACAAAATGACTGAGGCGTAGCTTATGAATATGCATCGTTTAAATAATTTAAAGATGATTTGATAAACATGTCTGCTCAAAACGCAAATGTGAACGATGAGATGTTCAAATGTCGTACATAACAACTAAGGGTATGTTTACATGACAGATGTTTTGGGACGCTAGCTATGCTTTCATCCAAAGATGCAAATTAAACTTGCGCGCAAAACTGGAATAGCGCATAAAACATTCGCCAATAAAATTGACAACAAATTACAACAAAAGTAATAATATTGAACCACTTTGACGACAGACTTTGGCTGAGGGACTTTAGAATGACCAAAACAACATTTCAGATTTTTTACAACTTGGTCAGTTTAACATGATCTGACGGCAAATCGTAACTTTTGATTTAGTGGCTAATTCGTATAAATTCGTACGCTCACATTCATACAATTTAGAACGAATGGGACTTTATAATGACCAAAACAACATTTTAGATGTTTTACAATGGTGTTAATCCAACACGATCTGATGGCAATTCGTAACTTTTGATTTAGTAGCTAATTCGTTTAAATTTGTATGATCTCATTCATACATTTTAGAATGAATGGGACTTTAGAATGACCAAAACACCCTTTCAGATGTTTTACAATGTGGTCAGTCCAATAGAATCTCATGGCAATTTGCAACTTTTGATTTAGTGGCTAATTCGAATACATTCGTACGATCACATTCATACGATCACATTCACACAATCACATACAAACAATTTAGAATGAATGGGACTTTAGATTGACCAAAACAACATTTCAGATGTTTTACACTGTGGTCAGTCAACACGATCTCACGGCAATTCGTAACTTTTGATTTAGTGGCTAATTCGTATAAATTCGTACAATCTCATTCATACAGTTTAGAATGAATAGGACTTTAGTATGATCAAAACTACATTTCAAATGTTTTACAATGAGGTCAGTTCAGTCCTACACAATCTCACGGCAGTTTGTAACTTTTTGATTTAGTAGCTAATTTGTTTAAATTCATACGATCTCATTCGTACAATTTAGTATGATTTGCTCATCCCCCAATGATGGTTGGGTTTAGGGGTGGGGTTTGGTGCCATGCCTTCTTTTTCAAATCGTACATTTTCATATGACTGATCTACGAATTCGTATGAATTAGCTACAAAACTGACAAAACGTAAAATAGTTACGTTTTCTCGTGAAGTCAGGTTGGATCAGTCTGCTGATTTGTTTATTAATGCTGCCCCATTGCGCCCATTTTTGTTATCACATGATCTGTTCAAGCAAAATTACATGACTCTTTTGATGTGCATGCTGCATATACTTGGCACATCGGCACTGGGAAACACCCATACACTCACACTCTAAGGCCAATTTAGTTTATTCAATTCACCTATACCGCATGTGTTTGGTCTGTGGGAGAAACCGGAACACCCGGAGGAAACCCATGCCAACATGGGGAAAACATACAAACTCCACACAGAAACGCCAACTGACACAGCCAGGACTACAACCAACGACCATCTTGCTGTGAGGCATCAGTGCTAACCACTAAGCTACCGTGTCAGCAAATCATAGTTGTGAATATTTTAGATTTCCATGTCTTATGTGAAGCACTTTGTGTAATTCAACTTGCAGTTAAATTTGCTATATAAATAAAGAGGATGAAGTTGATGTTGGAAACTAATTTGAGATCAGGGGAAAAAAAACTGTGTATGTTTGTTCAGTGAATCTCCACTGGGGAGTGATCTCAGTGAACGAGTTCAGAAAGATTGTGTCCCAAGTAGACACATTTCGAAAGCGGTAAGATATAAATCCTTGTTTCCCCCGGGCTCTGAACAAATGATTTAAAACTTTGGAGTTTCTCCATTTAAAGTGTCATGTCAACACACCCTTATTCTACCACCATATCACTACTTAAACTCAACAACTGGAGATGCATCAATGTCTCTGGAAGTAACTCTATTGCCAGTGGTTTCAATAGTGGGACAAAATCGATGGAAATGGCAAAAGTGGTGGGACATGTCCCACTATAAATAACACATGTTCTGGAGACATTTTTGTGGGTTACTGGATAAGCTCGGCAGCAATAACATCCCGTCAGCTTCCAGAAGCTTTTAATTAGAGTCGCTCAACTGTAAAACTACATAATGTCCAGTTCTATATACACATTTCATGTATACCTAAAGATATAGCTGCAGTTTGTCACTGTTGATCACCATGCTAGCTTCACATTCTGTGCTTTGTATCAGATGACAGGACCAAATCTGTCCAGAAAAGTAGTTATTTTCCTCCTCTTAGTCGTTTCGATCGTTTTTCGTGAAGCTGCTGTTTCCTATTTGTTGTTAAGATCGATGTCCTTCACTGAACTTGAATATCCAGCTGTGAACTTGGTCCAGATGTTTAGGATGGTCAACCATTGGGGATTTTGTTCCTGGTAAACTAAACAGTAATCACTTCTTTTAATTCAATCCATTTTTGTTCAGAAATACATCAATCATAGTCAGCGTACATGGACACGAATCCCTGCCAATGTATCTAGATGTTTACATTGAGGAGCAGGACAATAGAGGAGCTGTTAAAGCTGTAGAAGAAAAAGATTTTAGGTGGGATAGAGGAGGAGAGGGTCAAAGATTCAGGAATACACCACACGTTCCATATGTTTATCCCAGGATGTCCAGATAGACTGGTGATGCCTTGGCTAGGTTGAGAAGTAGGTTATGGATCTCTTTAATATTGAGTCGGGTGTGTGGCTCTCTCTGCCAACATCCCAGCATCAAGTCATACACCTCCTTGGGACAGGTCCGGGGTCGCTGCAGTACACGACCTTGGGTGATACACTCAATCACCTACAAAAGAGCAAGAAATAAAAGGTCAGACAAAATAACCAAATAAATGATCGGAAATATGTGGGACACACTGCAATTCGAAAGGCCTGTTCAGTAAAATAAAATGTGACAAAGTTTATATAGTGTAGCCATATGTGTTTGAGTACTTCATCTATTTGAAAAGAAATTTGAAGGAATGTAGGACTTAGTAAATTGTTGCTTTACTCTGGGTTCCATTCGGAGGGGCTCATACCTATGCCCTAATCCTAGGGTCTGAAGGGATTAGAGCATAGGGAGGAGCTCTTGCGAATCAAACGCAGTGTGTGACGCCAAACAAATTCCCTGCTCTAATGATCAAAGCCTGAAGTGTCCATCAGTTTTATCCTTCAGCACTTTGGAATGACACTTCAATATGATGACCTTGATTGTTTTCACTCTGAAGTGCCCTTTTGGAGGGTGATTAATGCATTTGGAACACACAGAAAGTGTTTGTTATAGGGTCTTCTGGTTAGCCAAGCCTTTTTTTTAGTTGCTTGCTTTGGTGTTTTGGGGGCAAGGTTGTCCTAGTGTCTGGTTGTCCTATAGCAAAAAACAGGAGAGTCCTGTTTAAAGATATGAGGTGTCCAGTTCTGATACTTGTTGGCTAAAGGCCTATAGGGTTTGCCCCAACACATCTGCCTGAAAGTTTGTAGTAATCCCCAAAGCCTTCATGAGCTGGTGCATTTAAAAGAGGTTCAAGCTAAACATTGGAGGAAAGTGGCTTCTTAAAAGAATGACTAGTCTGGTTTGTAAGGTAGTGGTCTTACACGATCATGGGTCTATGCAGTTTCACTTTTCATCAACCCTTTAACAGGACAGGAAAAACTATATTTTTAAATATCCCATGTACTTGTAGACATGGCCTAAGAGGCACACCGTCCTTACCCTATTCCTAGAGCAGAATTGGGCAAGTTTGGTACCTGAAAGCCACAGTCCTGCAGAGTTTAATCGAACCTTAATCAAATACACCTTGACAAGTTAATTAACGCCGAAGGTCTACTAGAAAGTTGGGAGCAGAAGAGCTATCTTTCCATCCATCTATTTTTATGCACATTTTGAAGTATTGCAGAAACAATTGTGCATAAACTACAATGGAAGCACATTTACTAGATAAATTCCAAGATGAGCATTAAAAAAGTCATGGGATTTTGTTTTAACAAATCGTGTGATACCAAAAATGACATGATGGGATGGCATTAATGGACAAACCAGCAGGACCGACCAGATTGTAAAACAACTGAAATGTTGTTTTGCTCATTCTAAAATCCTTCAGCCAAAGTCTATCACCACAGTGGTTTAGCATTTTTACCTCGAGAACTATTACCTTGAGTTACCTTGACTGTTACCTTTATTATGCTTTACTCATTGGTTGAAAACTGTGTTTATTCACAAATGTTTTATGCAATGGGTTGTGTGACTACTCAAGGCAACTTGTATAAGATTGGTTAAGCCTGTCTGTCTGCTTGCTGGTTAGTCAAGCACTTTCATTTCTAAGACTATGAGCCGGATTTCCATTAAGAAGAGCAACACCTTCCCTGGAGGAAATCTCTATTAAGCAGGCCAAGTCTTTCCCAAAAAAAACTTGGGCAATTAACTCCAATGCTAACCAGACAATGATCCATTAGCAAGAATTTTAAATTTTTTTCTTTTGGTGTGCCTCAAGGAAGAGGGTTAGAAAACAAAACCTTAAGGTCATAGAGTTTGTTGTTAATGTGTTTTAGATGGTTGATATTATGTTGAAGGTGGCTGCTAGGATGTTCTGGGTGGTATCTAGGGCAAAGGTGCAAAACCTTTATTATGGAGGGTTACCTTCAGTCCCAACCGTCTCCAACACCCCTGACTGTAATTCTCAAGTTATCCCAAAGACTTTGGTGATGTGGTTCAGCTGTGTTTAATTAACGTTGGAGAAGCAGCATAGTTGCTTAAACAAATCTCCCTGGATTTGACGAGCACTAATGGACAAGAATCATACAGACTTTTAGGGCAGGAGTAAAGATTAGACAGGTTTTTTTTTGCTATCGAGGCATTGTTCAATCCAAATAGCTTTCAGGAAAATGCTGACAGTATTTCCAATTCAGGACCTCAGATTGTGCCGTAAGTTGCGCCTCTCAAGATTTGGATGCTGTAAGCTCGGGGAGTTGGTCTGGCCTGAAGCTCAACCTCAAACCAATCGTTTCATTTATTAGCTTTCTCCATAATGCGCTGCCTCTGAAATACAGGGAACAGGGTTGGACACCACTGACTTCTGGTTGCTAAGCTGTTCATTGTGGTTTCTAGCGCACTGCTAGGTGGACTTTACCAATTATTTCAAATGTAGGGTGCATCGAGTATTTAAGAAAGATTTTTTTTTCTTGACTTAGAAAAAAATTAAACAAGTTGTGTAGATGTACTACTTAAAGTCATTTCACTGCATGGAGATGACACTAGTCTGTACGTGTTGTTGTATGAGTACCTCGTTATTTGACAGTTGGTACCAGGGCTGTTTTCCATAGGTAAAGATCTCCCACAGCACCACTCCCAGACTCCAGACATCACTCTCTGTTGTGAACTTCCGGTACATGATACTTTCCGGTGGCATCCAGCGGATAGGTAGCATGGTGTGACCTCCAACCTACACATGTGAAAACAATAAGCGCACAATGCGTCATCTGATATATTGAGCCATGATGTAGGAGACATAGGTTTGAATCTGTCAAATCAATATAAGTGATATAATGTATAAGTGGTAACAATATAAGTTGTATTATAAAAAAATTGAGCACAGCACTTAAAATTTGAATTTATGTTGAACTAACATTAATATGTCCAAGTTTACGCAAATCAATATTAGCAGGAGTTACATAAAATCAAGTTCCTTAAACAAATCTCCCTGGAAATGACGAGCTCTAATGGACAAGAATCATACAGACTTTTAGAGTTAGAGTAAAGAGTAGACCGTTTTGCAATCGGGGCATTGTTCAATCCAAATAGCTCTCAGGCAAATGCTGACAGTATTTCCAGTTCAGGACCTTAGATGGTGCCGTAAGTTGCGCCTCACAGGATTTGGATGCTGTAAGCTCGGGGAGTTGGTCTGGCCTGAAGCTCAACCCCAAAACCAATCATTTCATTTATTAGCTTTCTCCATAATGCGCTGCCTCTGAAATATTAATTATAAGATTGTGGTCCAGTATGTGGATTAGTCTCAGATTAATTGGTTTAACATACTGGACTCATCAAATATTAAGGTCAAAAGCTTTTAGGCTTTTCACTGGTCCCATAGTGGATCTGCAGACTGGAAGGGTCACTTAAAAAGTGGTCTACTGGACAAGCACTATTAGAAACCTTTTCCCCCTGCAATCAAACACACACAAGCACTCAACCGCACAACAACATCCTGCTAAAACGTTTAGGCCAGTTTGCACCAGTTGAAAATTCAAGGTTCTCTTAACTGGTTTTTACATGGACAATTACTGGCAAAGCTGGTGATTGTTTGCATTGCAAGTAGTTCTGGGTCCTGTGCATAGGTTTCTGTTCTGGTCCCCCTCTGCGGGACTCTGTCCCTCTTTTTCCTATCTTTCTGGATTCTTGTTTTGATTGCACTGCCATTTAAATAACATCACCTTAACCCATAATGTCTGTACTGTCAAACATTTTCTGTTTCTCGTCCAAATATCTTAAAAATCTTAAACCAAGAAGCATTTTAAACAAGTAAAAATGTTATTATTTCAAAGTGAAAAAAAGATTGTTTTGACTACCCCATTGGCAGATTATTTTGCTTGTTTTAAGACAAAAACTCATTTAATATTGACTTTTTGTTTCTAAAAACAAGAGTTTTACTCATCTTGAAAATGCTTTTTGGTTTAAAAATGTTTAGATATTTGGACTAGAAACATGTATAAAGGGTAATTTAACACTACATCACTTGGACATTGTGAATCAAACCAGTTGATCTCATTTATGCATTGTCCTACCTCACAGGTGTCAAAACCAGTTCCAGGAAGGCCGGAGCTCTGCACGGTTTAGTTCCAACCCTAATTAAACACACCTAATCAAACTAATTGAATCATTAATGCTTGTTTGAAACCTACAGGTGAAGCTGCGGTCACACTGGACTTTTCTCCTCATAGATGTTCATTCATACGCACGCGAATGCGTCAGACTGGAAAAACGCAAGCTCGTGCGACAAGTTTCGCAGTTTGCTGCATTGCAAAGTTCAAGCTTGGTGAACTCTGACCTGCGAAATCGCATCACTTGACTGCGTGAGAGCAATAGAGGATCAAAACATGACCTCTCTGGACAGAAATTAAAAATATGGTCAATCGCTCACTTTTTTAAATGTATAATCATCTTGTTTAATTCAGCCCCTTTTTGCAGCGCCGTACTACATAATTTTGCAAGCTCAACCTCTAGTGTGACCGCAGCTTAAGTGTGTTAAAGCAGGGTTGGAATTAATCTGTGTGGCACTCCAGGCACTGGCTTTGACACCTGTGTCTTACCTACACCCTACATATCAAACACACCTGCCTGTAATTATCAAGTACTGTTTAGGTTCTAATTTATTAGTTCAGGTGTGTTTGATCAGGGCAGGAGCTAAACTCAAGAAGGTAGATCTCCAGCAACAGGGTTGAGCACCCCTGCCCTACACCTAGAGGTGGGTAGTAACAAATTACATTTACTTCGTTACATTTACTTGAGTAAAATTGTTGGGGAACGTGTACTTTTTGAGCACATTTAAAATGTGTACTTGTACATTATTAGAGAAATATCATTACTCTTCGCTACATGTGGTGGCGTTCCTCTGTTACTGTTAAATGATAATGCATATGATTCATATGACTTGTTTGCAAATATCACGAGGCGCCGCATTGGAGAGGTTGTGTGTCGCGAGAGGTTGCTGTAAAAACGCATCTCCCGCTTTCGGTTCGAGCACGCTCGCTTATGTTGGAGTGATGGCTGAAGTCGAGGAAGATGTGTGAGTTTATACTGCGGTCACGCCATGGCCATCTGCGGTTCCGAGAGGACGGTCACGCTGTCTGTGCAGTGAGTTTATCGGACTAGGCCACCCGCTGCTTCAAGTTCAGTCTATGTTTTCACTCCAAGATGTCAACAAGAATAGTTTGATAATGTGATGCACGCTGTAGCCTACATCAAACTGACATCGCAACACATACATCAATTCCAGCTCCAACCTGAAAAAACGTCCAGTGGTAAGTGTCAAAATGATCCACATTTGAACCGTATTAATGGTAACTATGAGATAAGTAAAGAAACTGCTGTTTAATGGAATAACTGATTAGCCCTGCACATAAGTCATTCACACTGTCAACCAATAAAAACATAACATTTTAACATTATTTTTTAACGTAATAATGTTACACATGTATGAAGTCAGAATTATTAACCCCCTGTATATTTTCCCCCAATTTCAGTTTAACAGAAAAAAGATTTTATAAACACAACATATATCTTTGCCGTGATGACAGTATCCTACACAATATTTTACTAGATTTTTCTCAAGACACTAGTATGCAGCTTGAAGTAACATTTACCCCTGGTTTCACATACAAGGTTTAAGGCTAGTCAAGATTAAATTGCATGTTTGACCTGCCTCAACTCAAAATAACTTGCAGTGAGATGTCTTAAAATACATCAGCATCATTTTTTTGTCTCCAGGTGCACACCAGTAATATATTTTTCTAAGGCCATTTTATAAATGTGGTTTAAATAGCCTAATTTATCTAAGACCTAATCCTGGCTTAATTTAAGCGCTGTTTGTGAAACTGGGCCTTTAAGGTTTAACCAGGTTAATTCGACAAGTTAGGGTAATTAGGTAAATCATTAACAATGGTTTGTTTTGTAGACAATCAAAAAAATTATTGCTTAAGGGGGCTAATAATATTGACTTTAAAATGGTTTTAAAAACATTACAAACTGCTTTTATTTTATATATATATATAGTTGAAGTCAGAATTATTTGCCACTTTTAGATTATTTTTCTTTTTTAAATATCTCCCAAATGATGTTTAACAAAGCAAGGAAATTTTCACAGTATGTCTGATAATATTTTTCTTTCAGAAAAAGTCTTATTTGTTTTATTTATTATGTGTTTCAGCTAGAACAAAAGCAGTTTTAAGTTTTTTAAGAACCATTTCAAGCTAAAAATGATTAGCCCCTTTAAGGTAATTTTTTTTCAATAGTCTACAGAACAAACCATCATTATACAATAACTTGCCTAATTACCCTAACCTGCCTAGTTAACCTAATTGACCTAGTTAAGCCTTTAAATGTCACTTTAAGCTGTATAGAAGTGTCCTGAAAAATATCGAATCAAATATGATTTACTGTCATCATGGCAAAGATAAAATAAATCAGTTATTAGAGATGAGTTATTAAAACTATTATATTTAGAAATGTGTTGAAAAAAATCTCTCCAATTAAACAGAAATTGGGGGGAAAATAAACAGGGGGGCTAATAATTCTGACTTCAACTGTATATATATATACTTTTACGTTTGTTAATTTTACTTGAGTAAAAGTTTCCTCAAGTACTTTAACTCGAGTATAGAATTTGGATACTCTACCCACCTCTGCCTACACCCAATGAACTAGATCTACCAATGTACCTATGAACAATGAAAAGCCAAAACTGACTATCCAAAGGTTACATTTTGCTAAGGTCAACGTGAAAAAAAAGTTTTTCATAATTGGGAATATTATGCCATTCGCTGAGGAAAAAGGTCAGGAAAGTTATAAATCAGGAACTTTTTAAAGCGTTATTGAAGAGTGAATAGTGACATCAACCAGTTAAAATGCACAAATGTGGCTCCTTAAGAAGCTCTGTGATTACGCAACATGCTTTCACAACATAACTCCACCCATCAGCCACTGCCTGACCAGCTGTTTCTATGGAAACTAATGTTCTGTAGGCCTGATCAATGGTGTACACGTAGTACACACACACACACACACACACACACACACACACACACACACACACACACATCTACTGACCTGCATTTGAATCTCAGAGGAGGCTGGTATAATAGAGATGTGTCATGATATTCATCAGTGTTCCGAGATAAATGAACTTGAATAAACTTGGCACAGTTGTGGATGAGGAGAGTTATCTAATAGCCCGGCTCTGCGTGTATAAACGTCATTCAAGCCATGTTCAATCACTGGATGGATGATTCACGCTGAACACATGAATGGAGCACAACAGAAGAACTTTCCAGCTAACAAGGAATAAATGATGCTGTCTGTCTCTCTTCGAATGTCTCTCTTGGGTCTATCTCTTCTCAAATGCTTAAGGTTCGGCTTCTTGTTTTTCGTCTCTCTCTATCCATTTATATTTTCATTGCCTTCTTTTTTGGTCTCCTTTTCCCAAACTTAGGCCCCTCTCGTTCTCTATACAGGCCCTCGTGCTGAATGGAGGTGAATGCTAATGAGAGATCTTTAATGACTTTTTCGGTTTCTGTCTGACGGCGCAAGCGCTCTATTCTTTTTCTTAGCTGTTGCCATGGTAACACCTCTTTCCTGATTCCCACGCCACCTTCCTCCCTGACTCCTAATCTGGAAGAGACTTACTGACGACACACACACACACACACACACACACACACACACACACACACACACACACACACACACACACACACACACAGTGAAATTCTGCTGACATCATACAGGAAGAGAGCTGGTAGGGTCAAGGTGTTCAGATTGCTGGTTTTCAATGGTCTGTAGATGAGAACATGAGAAGAATATTGATTTATACATATAGTCGGTAAAAGGACTTGAATGCCTTTAAATGTCCTTGTGAAGTCAGCATTAATTTCCAACTAATGAAACCGAAGCGGAATGGAAGGTAATGCATCTTGATCTCGGTTTAGGGACCTATAAATCTCAATCTGAACACTGACATAATCTTGGCTATTTTGGTGTCTGCATCACATTAAATTTACAAAATAGCCTTTTATATACTGTAAAAATCAATATTAGGGAACAACATACAATTTCCACAGTTTTGAGGAGGCTGCTTAGTGCTATTGGATGTTATAGCAGTTGAAAGTTCTATTGAAAGTTATACAAACTATAT
>CAIGQZ010000348.1:192305-204959 GCA_903798205.1 Danio tinwini | reverse complement strand
ATATATATATATATATATATATATATAACAGTTCTGTCTGGTTCTTGAATCTGATTGGTTGATAGCCGTGCAATATTCTGCAATAACAGCCTCCTCAATCTTCTGTATTGCTCCGCCCACATGCAGCGACAAGAGGTCACTTATATTGGACACAAATATTGCAGCTATTGGACAACATAATGTACTTTTGAGGCTTTTATAATCAATAACGTAGTTGTTTAGATTGCAACTATGCAGTTCATTTATAAGGATAGTGCCTATTTCAAAATATTTATAATTTCTGAGAGACAGCGTGTCGGCGTCCATTAGCCAAAGACTGTTGACGTTATCTATCCAAGCCCTTGCTTAGTATATTAAAACATCGTGATTTCTAACTACAGCTGATCAAATCATTATTAAACTAGTAAGTGATATTCTAAATCGATCTCTCTCTTTTGTATAGATTGCGACTATGCAGTTTATTTATAGGGACAGTGCCTATTTTAATACAGTTACTTTCCTATCCCGGTTCTCAACAGTATTATTCAGAGACCTCAGCCCCGAACACCCCCTACTTATCACAAGCACAACAGCAGTCTGGTAGTGATTGCGCTGCTTTTTTCGGGGTTAATTATTGTGATATCCTGATTGCAACATACTGTAGACTGTTACACTGTAAGAAGATATCTCTGTAGACGGAGGGCATTTCATGTCAAGTTCAGCCTTATAATCTTAAAATGTCAGCAAAATCACCTGGTTTGTCATCACTTTATACATTACGCTTGAGAATCATTCAAACACTAGCTCTAAAGTGATGTTGGTGACTTAGTAATGGCTTCTGCTGTTTTGACGTCAGCTGCAGATGTAAAGATGGCGGAAGAAAGTAGTTCCTGATACAAAAGGGTTTTTAGACTCTTCGTGTTTGATGTTCTCTTTTATATACACGGTTGTGCCATTGAACTGTTGTATAAATGCAATATCACACTTGTAGCAGTGCGATATGGTGGTATTTCAGCATTGGTGGGATGCTAAGGTCAACGCACGCCTTCTACCAGTGCTGATATACAGCATATTGCACTGCTACTCATGTGATATTGCTCATATATATAATAAAATTTTAAATAAATATAAAATACATTATAATTTTAACTATAAAGTAGCAGTGCGATATGGCTGTATATCGGCACTGGTGGGAGGCATGCATTGACTCGAGGCTGTAGGCCGACCTGTGTTCCACCAGTGATGGTATAGACCATTTTGAGGTATGTTAACAAAAACAATGGTTCCAATGTATTTCCTGTTTTACGTTTTTAGTTTCTATAGCTTCCGAGAATCCAAAAGGAGCCACATATTAATAAATAATGTTATGATAGCTGTTTTGCCATTAAGTTATGAATTGCCTTGTTACAGTTAAGAAATAGTTTGATAACAAGCAGGAAACGTTCATGGTCCAATGACATGACCCCATTGAAACAGTCTATACAGCTACATTGCACTGCTACTTGTGAGATATTGCGTTTGTACAACAGTTTGACAGCATAATTGTGTATAGAAAAAAAAAAATCTAACTCGGAGAGTCTCAAAAATCTTTTTGTAAGAGAAACTACTTTCTTCCACCATTCATTCACATCTGCAGCTGACAGCCAGAACAACAGAAACCATTGCTACTTCACCAACGTTACTTTAGAGCTAGTATTTGAATGATTCTTTTGCGTAATGTCTAAAGTGATGACAAAACAGGTGATTTTGCTCACATTTTAAGATTATAAGGCTGAACGGCATGAAATGCCATCAGTCTGCAGACATTTCCCAGTATTTCTCTGTTGCAATTGGGAGATCACAATAATTAACCCCAAAAAAAGCAAAGCAAAGCAAACACTACTAGATTACTATGGTAAAATACAGCACTACAACATACAGAAGAGAGAGATTGACTTAAGAGTGTCACTTACCAGTTTTATAATGATTTGATCAGCTGTAGTTTTACATTTTTCGCTGACTTTTTTAATCCCCTAAGGATGTATTATGTGGTCTCTGTCGACATCTTGTGGTAGAACGTCAAATCTTTTTGCTCTGCTCAATGACAGGCTAATGGCCGCTGGCGCGCTGTCTCTCAGAAATTATGAATATTTAAAATAGGCACTATCCTTATAAATAAACTGCATAGTTGCAATCTAAACAACTACATTCTCACCTAAAAAGGCTTAAAAGTACATTGTTGGCCAACAGCTGCAATATTTGTCAAACTGTAGTGAGTTTATTGATCTGCTGAAACTATATGTGGGCGGAGTAATACACAAGGGTGAAGAGGCTGTACGAGTGATGTTATTGCAGATTATCTCACAGCTATCCCCCAATCAGATTCCAGAACCAGAAAGAGCTGTTGTATAAATATGATTATGTAACTTTAGTGGGATGGTGCGGGTGATGGCGTTGAAGGTGAATAATGTTGGGGGGGATTTACCCTGTATGACTATCAGGGGTAGCATTCAGTTCGCATTGCATGATGGAGCTTACACACTACATGACTCGCAAACTACGATTCACAACAGCATGTGAGAGCTGATAAGGATGATGCAAGATCATGCTTGAAAAAGGAATTCATGCAGGAGACATGATAAACTAAACATTAAAAGTATTTCAGCCTGTTTTTTCAAAATTTCCTCCATTATTGCATCTAAAAAGACCAATGTTCTATGCATGTTCCTAATTCTGTCATCTATAGCCTCTTTCACACAGTGATAAATATCCGGAAAATTACCGGAATGACTTAACTAGTAAATTTAAAGAAGAGCTGCTCACACAGGCGAGGACATTCTGGAATTTTTCCAGAAAAGACCATTCACACACCCATTCCAAAATACCGGTAAATTCTGACAATTAACCATTCAAGAGTTCACACTTAGCTGATGATTGATTATAAAGCTTGTTTGGCATGCTGTCCCGGGAGAGAGCCCTGAGCTCATAAGATCCTTGAGCCCGGGGCTCCCTCCCGTTTGCAAGGCGAGAGGGGAGTTTGAGCTCAGGTAGATCTCGAGAACTCCCCTGCTGTAGTAGCTAATGAACAGATAGTGATTGCTTATAAAATATAACTTCTTACTAGGAGCATGTCTATGCTGACAATTTAGATTAGTCAATTAACTTAAGTTGCATGTTTTTGGACGGTGGGAGAAAACCGGGGAACCCGGAGGAAACCCACGTGAACACGGGGAGAACATGTAAACTCCACACAGAAACGTTGGCTGGCTTGGTAAGGACTAGAACCAGTGACGTTCTTGCTGTGAGGCAACAGTGCTAACCACTGGGCCACCATGCCATCCATCTAGGAAAGGAGGAAGAGTAGGGGTGGAAGGGGGGGATTCTTCAAAACGAAGATAGCTGTGATTTGGAACCTAGGGTATTTATAGTGGCTTAGGAATCGTCTGATTGGTGAATCACGAAATGAATAATGCAGGGCCGGCTGCAAGCAATCATAAGCACGTGATCCTCTCGAAATTAGTTTATAAATAAACTTCACGAAATGAGCTCTAAACAGCAGCGCTTGTATTTGTACATATAGAATAGGTCGGGTGTTTGTTGATGACTTCACTTTTATGCAAAGCTTTAGCATTCATACAGCTGCTTTGTCCTAGAGACATTCACAGGCACTTGCGCAAACCGCAGCTAAATATTTACACATTTGACTACATTACAAATTCTGTCAATGAATAAGTGTTGTGAACAACTTCGATAAAAACATGGAGGAACACTTTCACATGTCGAGATGTACATGATATGTGTGTGTGCTGGCGCTCACCGGAGCACTCTTGCACTTCTCGTGCACAAGCAACTGAAGCAGAGCTTGCGGGTAAACAAACAGCGTTTTATCGCAAGCATTTTATTGATAATTATTTACACAGTTGGCATTAAGAAGAAACATAGAAACGTTATCTGACTAACATCTAGCAGCTAAATGTGTCTGGAAAAATATTCAAATTGTAAAAAGCGCGGATGTGAATGCGTCTGAATGTTCTCAGAGTCCTGCGAGGTTTTCACAATTCTGGACCAGGCCGCATCCTGAGCAGCTGCTGTGTTGGTCATGGAGGAGTGGAGAGCATAAAACTGATTTCTGTGACGCTCCAAGGACAGACGAGTCTTCGCTGAGGTCCAGCATTGTCCAGCTTCCGGCGCCTAGACTGTAGCTCTGCACAAGACGTTTGGTCATAGGAGAAATGGTCGTGCCCAAGTGAGCCTGGT
The DNA here is from genome assembly GCA_903798205.1 of Danio tinwini. Classification (NCBI taxonomy): domain Eukaryota; kingdom Metazoa; phylum Chordata; class Actinopteri; order Cypriniformes; family Danionidae; genus Danio; species Danio tinwini. The sequence goes on along the minus strand of CAIGQZ010000348.1, from coordinate 200,744 downwards.
TTCTCATAAGGTTTTTTTATTTATTCTTCACTTTCGCCAATTGATGACGTTTTTTCCTCACTATACCTGCTAACATTTGGTTGGAGCGGGAGAGGGGGGGGTGGTGGTGGTTGCAGAGGTGTGCGTAAACTGTACAGCGGGGATGGGTGCACGCAGACTGAAGAGCACGCACACATGTACTAGGTTTCAGGCCGCACTGTACCTAAAAGCTGAGGAGGGGGCGTGGAATTCTGGGAGTTTTCCAGGAGTTTTCCGGGAGACAAAACAATACAGGAGACGGGTCTGAAATACGGAAGACTCCCGGGAAAAACGGGAGTGTTGGCAGGTATGGTCGTCACTGGCTTGCATGGTTCGGGATCTGTAGAGCTGCGCATCGATGGATTTGCTCTTCAGTGTTTGAACTTTCAGTAGTGATTATTAACCCACACTAAACTGAGCTAAACTGAACTGAACTGATCTGAAACTCTGAAAACTGAACTGACACTGTTTCAATTTACTTTAATCTTAAATGTGAAGCTGCTTTGACACAATCTACATTGTATAAGCTCTATACAAATAAAGGTGAATTGAATGGAATTGTTCTGATTGGCTGGAGTAGACGTCTCTCGTCTGCGCGTTCTAAGTGAAGTTTATTTATAAACTAATTTCGAGAGGATCACGTGATTATGATTGAACACGGCTGGTCATGCATTAACCATGTATGACCAACCAATCAGACGATTTCTAACCCTCTATAAAGAGCCAGGGTTTCTTACTACAGTCATCTTCGTTTGAAGAATCCCCTCTTCCACCCCTACTCCTCCTCTTTTCCTTTCATAGGGTGGCACGGTGGCCCAGTGACTAGCACTGCGGCCTCACAGCAAGAACGTCACCGGTTCAAGTCCTTTAACAGACTGGCTGTCGTTTCTGTGTGAAGTTAGCATGTTCTTCCCGTGCTTGCGTGGGTTTCCCCCGGGTTCTCCGGTTTCCTCCCACGTTACAAAAACATGCACTACAAGTTAATTGAACAATCTAAATTTAGCACTGGTCAAACTTTCATCCATCAGCATATCTCTCAGTAGCAATTATTTTCTGTCATCAACTCTTACAAAGGGGGGAGCTCTCGAGATCTACCTGAGCTCAAAGCTTCCCTCTCGCCCTGCAAACGGGAGGGAGCCCAGGGCTCATGGACCTTTTGGGCTCAGGGCTCTCTCCCGGGACAGCATGCCAAACTTGCTGATAATCAATCATCAGCTAAGTGTGAACTCTTGAAAGATGAACGCTATCTTTCCGGCAATTTTCCTTCTGCATTCACACAGAGCAGCATTCCAGCAAATTACCAGTAATCTTACAACTTCTCTTTCTGGAAAATTGCCGGAACAAATTTACTGGTATTTTTAAAAAAATGCCTGTTCACACATATAGACCTTTTCGCAAAATTGCCAGTAATTTTCCGGAAAGGTCTGTATGTGTATAACTCCTCCCCACCGTCCTATATCTTGCTCTCTCATTGACTGTAGGTCATCGTCGATGTGTTTTTCAGTCAGAAATCATTTATAGATTCTCTTTGAACCCCAGTACACTTCAAATGAAGTTATTTTTGTTCCTCATTTAAAAGCGAAAAGACATTTGAAAAGGCTGAGTGTCGTTATACTCATTTCAAACACTCTAACACCCTCGAGTTGCAGGAGCTGTGGTTGTAAATGTGTCACTCTTTCCACATGTACAAGTTTCTGCGTTGTGCACCCTCCGGTGACCTACTCACACCTGCAGCTTCTCTACGATGGACGTCCAGCGTTCTCCAGCCCCTGGCACCCTAACTGCAGGTCTGCACATTTGTTCCTCGCCACTGTCGCCATTGGCTTGCTTGGTTTGGGATTTTTTTGGAGCTGTGCATTGGTGAATTTGCTCTTCAGTGTTTGAACTTTCAGCAGTGAAAATTAAACCACACTTACCTGAACTTTAACTCTGAAAACTAGACTGACGCAGTTTCAATTTACTAGAACTACTACTGTATGCTAAGCTGCTTTGACACAATCTACATGGTAAAAGCGCTATAGAAATAAAGATGAATTGAATTGAATTGAATGTACCCTTAAACACAACACATCTGACAAACAGCCTTCTCCATAAGAAGCGACACGGAGGTGGGTCTCTTATCTCTATTTTATGCAAACAGACAACTAATGGCACCGCCAGTGTGCACAAACTCATACACTGTAAAAAAAAAAACTGGGTTCCACACAATTCATTTATGTTGTTCCAGCACAAATTGATTAAGTTAACTTAGGCCCAATCCCAATTCTATTTTTGTACCCCTATTCCTTCCCCTTCCCCTTGCTCCTTGAAACAGAGTGTAAAGGGGAAGAGCTTCAAAATGTACCCCTAAGAATTGGAACAGCACTACAGCACCTGCACACATCATCATATGTCATCGCGATCTCTTGCTTCATATGAGGTTGACAATTGTGACTGCTGTAGTTGTTCCAGTTGCTTTATTTTTTGGTATTTATTTTCAGGAAATCACTGAAGGCAACAATATCATGTACGATATAATGTGGCAATAAGATTGCAACTGTACTGTGCATTTACACTGTAAAACAAAATCTTACCCGATAGTAATCCGTACTGTAGACATCTCGGGACATCCCAAAGTCTCCAATCTTCACCAAGAGATTCTCTCCAACTAGGCAGTTTCGAGTGGCGAGATCTCTGTGCACAAAGTGCTGGGAGGCCAGATAAACCATGCCTGCAGCGATCTGCCGTGCGATGTGCAGCATCTGAGACTGAGTGAGCTCTGCCTGCTGCTGGATCTGTCCCTCAGCCATCAGAACCGCATCAGGACCATGAGCCCTGCGGAGGAAATAACCACACCCCGCTTTACAAATATGCATTTTACACTCACAGGTGCAAACTAATGCTGTTGATAAGGGCAACATTTTGAGAAAATGGACAACTAGGTGAGACACAGGGTAACTAATTAGGGCAATTGGTTACAGAAGCAATATTGTTGCCCATTCTTAATAGAAAAGCAACCAACCTTGCAAATCGGTCCAACGACATTGTTTAAAAAGGTTCCCTGTGTTTTATCAGCATAAAATAACCCAGGCTCATTATTGATACGTACCCATATACATTTCTGGACAGCGCTAAATGCGTCCCAGGAGCTACGTTTTTTTGCAGTTTTTGTTTACGCAAATCCACTAAAGGCCGCTGTGTACGCTTTTTGAGATCTCAAATCTCTCAATTTCACCCGCGAGTGCCATTTGTACCTGCTCTTCTCGTATAAATCCACCAGAGGCCACTGTGTATGCTTTTTGAGATCTCAAATTTCTCAATTTCACTCGCGAGTGCCATTCATGCCTGCTGTTCTTGCGTAAATCCATCAGAGGCCGCTGTCGACTGACTGACTGAGTGATCAACCGACCGATACCCCCATTCCCCCCCTTCCCTAAACCCAATCGAGAGTGTTTTCTAAAGCAATCCAGCACTCGTGTCCCCCTGATTTTTACCACATTTTCAGATCTTTTTTTTGCTTTTTTTACCCGCTTTCTGGAACTGTTCCTCACCAGACTCAAACCCCGTCTTTGTGGTCAATTCCTCTCAGCGTCCCAAGTCCACTGACATACGTGACGAGATACTGGGCAAACGGATAACAGCCAAGCCGGAAACGCCTTCCACACTGAGGTAAGCGGTCAGCTGGTAGTGTGGAAAGAAACCGAAGCTGTTGCAGCATCATACCGTCTCGTATTGTTTGTTTTAAAGACAAAATGCAGCCATACATAGCTTTGGCTACATAATTCGTGGTCTCCAGAAATGTATATGGGGGTAAGTTTTCACACTAAGCCTGTGTTTACATATAATTTGTTTGACATTATATTATCTGGTTTCAGCAAGAATGTGTTTATGTTATTGCGTTTGAAAACAGCAATAATGCTTTGAATGCCTGATTTCCTTTGAATTAGTGGCAGATTTTGAATACATGAAAAACTGAAGGTAGCACTTTACTTAAAGGAGTGTTAATAAGAGTCTCATGACACCTTTCTAATGTTGTCATTTGAAATGCGAAGAGATTTGAGATGACAACTTGACATTATCAAGTCAACATAACTTGTCATAAATCTGTCATAAACATGACTGTCAATTTTCTGATCACTAATCACTTTTTTCAGTGGAACAAATTGAATTTGTCATTAAAATTGCTCATTAAAAGTGTCGATACTCTGTCAGATTATTTCATAACATCGTCATTAATATTTAATGACATTTTAATGACATTTTAATACATTTTGTACCACTGTAGTTCAAGAAAAACATTAAAGACGCTTTTGTAAAATTCATGACACAATTATAATGGCCTCATGGCAGTCATGTTTATGACAGATTTATGACAAGTTGTGTTATCTTGGTTATGTCAAGTTGACAAAGACAGATTATGATGTATTTGTTTATGTAAAGGCCGACACGATGGCTCAGAAATTAGCACTGTTGCCTCCCCCTGTTGGTGTGGGTTTCCTCCGGGTGCTCCGGTTTTCCCTACAGTCCAAGACATGCGCTATAGGTGAATTGAATAAGCTAAATTGGCTGTAGTGTAAGTGTGTGAATGCAAGAGTGTATGGGTGGTTTCCAGTACTGGGTTGCATCCGCTGCATAAAACATATGCTAGATAAGATATGTTGACGGTTCATCTCACTGAGGCGACCCCTGATTAATAAAGGGACTAAGCCGAAAAGAAAAAAATATGACTATGCACTATTTTATTCCAATTAGACACATTGTTTATATACTTCCAATACAGACTTTCAATGTATATTATATTAAACACAACATCCCTATATATGCTTATGACAATTGTGATTAAATGTCATTGGTATTTTTTTCTTGTCATAAATCTGTCATAAACATGACTGTCATGAGGCCATTGTAATTGTGTCATGAGTTTTATAATAGCATTATTAATAAATTTATTGACCTCAACTACAGTTGTACAAATTAAGTCAGTCATTAAAATGTCAATAAATATTAATGATGCTGTTATAAAATAATTTGACACAATCCAATCAGCTGTACCTGAGGAACTTGTTGAGGTCGCCGTGCATCATGTACTCAAACACCATAATAAGAGGATCGCTCTCCACACAAACGCCGTAGAACGTGACAATGTGCTCGTGCTGCAGATTGGTCAACAGCTCGGCCTCGCGGTGGAAGTCCTTCCTGGCGTTCTCACTGGCCTCTTTCAAAGTCTACAAGCATAAAACATGAATGCGTTATATGTCGGTTTGGTGTGAGCTCACTTCAACAGTAATTTAAACCAGTGTTTCCCAACCCTGTTCTTTAAGGCACACCAACAGTACACATTTTCAACCTCTTCCTATTCAAACACACCTGAATGAATTCATCAGAACATGTTGGCTGCGTCTGAAATCACATACTTCCATAATATATAGTACACTTAAAACAGTATGCGAGTTGAGTAGTATGACCGAATTCATAGAGTTCGAATCCTGAATGACCTATTACTTCCGGCAAGATTCTAAAGTGCGCATTGGATGGACGCTACGCTATCCCATGAAGCACCATAAAAGAATTCATGAATAGAAATGAAGGGACGCAACTGACGTGGGTAGGTCATGTGATCATGAAAAAATGGTGGATGTAGTATGTCCGAGTACCATTCATACTGCTCACTTTCGTACTGTATAAAACAGGGATGTCCAAACCCTGTCCTGGAGAGCCGGTGTCCTGGAGAGTTTAGCTCCAATCCTTATCAAACACACCTAAACCAGCTAATCAAGCTTTAACTAGATACTAGAAACATCCTTGCAGGTGTGTTAAAGCAAGTTGGAGCTAAACTCAGCAGGACACCGGCCCGCTAGAACTGAGTTTGGACACCCCTAGTATAGAACGTACTTTTCTAACAGTCTAATAGTACACTCAAATGCAGTATCTACTGAGTAGTAGGCAATTTCAGATGCAGCCAATACGAGACTCCAAAATCTGAAGTTAATAGGTCAGAAAAGGGGAGACATCCAAAATATGTACTGTTGGTGTGCCTCCAGGAACAGGGTTGGGAAACACTGACTTAAACAACCAACCTTGACGGCCACTAGGATCTTCTCCTGGTCTGCAGACAGATTGTAGCATTCAGCCAGGAACACTTTCCCAAATGCTCCTTCTCCGAGTTCCCTCTTCAGCACAATGTTGTGCCTTTTAATGTGCTGAACAACTGCGGACAGAAAGCACACACGTTACTTTTGTGTACTTATCTAAAATTCATATTGGTAAATTTGGGACATTCACTGAATATTCATTCATTTATTTTCTTTTTTTGACCCTTTATTATCAGGGCTCGCCACAGTGGAATAAACCGCCAAATTATCCAGCATATGTTTTACCAAGCGCATGCCCTTCCAGCCGCAACCCAACACTGGAAAACATCCATAAACTCTCATTCACACACATACACTACGGACAATTTAGCTTACCCAATTCACCTATAGCGCATGTCTTTGGACTGTGGGGGAAACTGGAGCACCCGGAGGAAACCCACGCCAACATGAGGAGAACATGCAAACTCCACACAGAAATGCCAACTGACCCAGCCGGGGCTGGAACCAGCAACCTTCTTGCTGTGAAGCGATCATGCTACCCACTGTGCCACAGTGACGCCTTGTGTTCAATATAATGTTTAAAAATATAATATATATATTTTTTATATAAAATGGAAAGAAGATTTTTTTCAACACATTTCTAAACATAATAGTTTTTATAACTCATGCCTAATAACTAGGTTAATTAGGCAAGTTAGGGCAATTAGGCAAATAATTGTATAACAGTGCTTTGTTCTGTAGACACAGCCATATCACCCTGCAGCCCAAGACCGGTTACTCACTGAAGCTAAGCAGGGCTGAGCCTGGTCAGTACCTGGATGGGAGACCACATGGGAAAACTAGGTTGCTGTTGGAAGTGGTGTTAGAGAGGCCAGCAGGGGGTGCTCAACCTGTGGTCTGTGTGAGTTCTAATGCCCCAGTAAAAGTGAAGGGGACAATATACTGTCAGTGAGCGTCGTCTTTCGGATGGGATGTTAAACTGAGGTCCTGACTTTCTGTGGTCATTAAAAATCCCATTGCACTTTTCGTAAAGAGTAGGGGTGTAACCCCGCTGTCCTGGCCAAAGTCCCTCAATTGGCACTTACGATCATGGCCTCCCAATCATCCCCATCGACCAAATTGGCTCTATCACTGTCTCTTCACTCCACCAGTAGTTGGTGTGTGGTGAGTGCACTGGCGCTGTTGTCCTGTGGCTGCAGTCGCATCATCCAACTGGATGCTGCACACTGGTGGTGGTGTGGAGAGACAAACCCCCCATGATTGTGAAGCGCTTTGGGTGTATGGCCATACACAATAAATGCGCTATATAAATACACATTACATTACAATAAAAAATATTGCTTAAGGGGATTAATAATATTAACCTTAATATTAGTTTTTATTCTTGCCAAACTAAAACAAATAAGACTTTCTTCAGAGGAAAAAATATTATAGGAAATACAAAACAATTGTAGTCAGTAATATAATCTCTTAGAGATCATCACACATTTATGATAACATAATCTGACTACTTTTGGATTACATTTAGATTACTTTTGTAATAACGTTTGGGGTTAACACAACATTTACGTTTTGTGTTAACCTTCTACATTTAGATTACAAAAGTAATCTAAATGTAATCCAAAAATCAAAGACTACATTTAAACCACAAAATTATTATTAAATTACCAAATAAAGTAATCTCTTAGATTACACATTTATGATAACGTAAGCTGACTGCTTTTGGATTACATTTAGATTACTTTTTGTTATCTGTTTAAATCATAAGACGTGATTTTGTTTTATTAAGTGTGCTACTATCAGCAAACACTGGTATATTAGGTATAATATTGTTAGTATTTTGAGATACTGACTGTTGATTTGTTGTACTTTAAAAATAAGCAGTTGAGGTGATAAAGACTTACATTTATTTATTTGTTTATTTATTTATTTGTATCTGTCAAAATAGCACAAGATTATCCAGCGTCAGTGTGTGACAAATGAGGGTTAACAAAATAATCTAAATGTAATCCAAAAGTAGTCAGATTACGTTACCATAAATGTGTAATCTAAGAGTTTATACTGTATTTAGTAATATAATCTCTTGGATTACACATTTATGGTAATGTAATCTGACTACTTTTAAATTACATTTGGATTCATTTTTGTAGTCTTTTTAAATCATAAGTAAGGATTTAGTTTTATTAAGTGTGTTACTATCAGCAAACACTAAGAGTAGTGTATATTAGTGTTAGTATTTTAAAGTTTCAACCGTCAATTCATTGCACTTTAAAAATAAGCAGTTAAAGTGTAAGCTTCAGTATGGGACAAAAAAAGCCTTAACACAAAAGTAATCTAAATGTAATCCAAA
>CAIGQZ010000348.1:146031-171342 GCA_903798205.1 Danio tinwini | reverse complement strand
TGTGTGTGTGTGTGTGTGTGTGTGTGTGTGTGTGTGCAATAATCCAGAACAGGTGTGTGTGAGGTGCATGATGGGAGTTGTAGTTCATATCAGTGGCAGACTTGTAGTTCTGGTGATAATGAATGTTCTCCAAGCGACAACCTTCCGCTCTCCCTTCAGGAAGCCAATACGGAAGTAACTAAAACTGCAATTCATCAACTCGCCTTGGGGGGCTGGCTCCAGGAAGTCCAAGTGCTTTCTTTCTGCATTGGTAAATTGGCCATTTTTACAGCTGATAAAAACATGTTTACAGCCTGGTACAAACGATGGCTTTGGTGCATATAGCTATGATTACCCTTCATGACAACTGTGACGGGGGTGAATTTTTTTATAACTCATCCGTTTCCTTTTTATTAAGTTATATTAAGTTTGCATAATTAAGGGCATGGTCACTTGAGTGACAGCTAGCTCTCGCTGGCCGTGTCTCGTCACCTCAGCTGATTCTGGCTATTTAGCCACTGAGCTTGGCATATACATCGTATTTTTGTTTTGGTTAATGTGTCTTTACACAGTCATTTGCCTTTTGGAATTATTTCTTGCAATTATCAGATGATATGGCATGCTGTGTGGACTTAATTGTGCTTACAAACCGTTCAAGTTGCCTCCATTTCCCAGGTGAGTGAAATTATATACTTATATACCATCTCTATAAATGTATTTGTTTTGTTTTAGATTATTTATCATTTAAATGTTCTTTAGACCTGTAATGCACTCCAGAATCTGACAGATTGATTAGCTGTAGGCTATAAAACAACATGTTAGTGCTGGATTTTTATAGACAGCCTTGCATTTACTAACACAGACTATATCTGAAGTGTTTGATAGTAATTTGCGTTTTCCTCCTGTCGAAAAACGTCATAAGAACAATGTTTAGTGGCTCAATGTATTACAACAGTGTTTTTAAGTCTAAACACTTTATTGATATAGTGTACAACCAAGCACTTGTGGTCAGAACACAAACGAGTCACAGGAAATGAAGTATTAAACGTTCTCCCAAAGTAAAAAGTCTGTCTACGCCAGGTCTAAGCAAAATGCTGAGAATGCAGCATGCGTCTGTAGCTCCGCTCACTCTCCGCCTCTTTGCCCTTATTTGGCATCCCGCGTTTGGTGCGATGACGCGCTAACAAAATGGTGACGGTTGGCCACGCCTACTTGTAGCTTCTTTTGCAGTGTTCAGAAACCTATGGGTGACGTCATGGATACTACGTCCATATCTTTTACAGTCTATGATGTTCTCCAGCAATCTCTAAGGGTTAGATCGCTGGTGCTCATGATATAAATATTAAAAACAACATTTACTGAAATTCTTTTAACTTATTTCGAAAAAATAATAATAAACAGCAGGAGGCATATGGTGGGCTGCTTTTCCAAACATTCCCTCCTGAGTCTTTCACTTTGAGCGAACATGTCCAAAGACAACACAGATGGCCAGATATTCAAGCAAAAACATTGCTAAAATCATCAACAATCCTTCTATCCAAACATAAAGTAACCAGGATGTTACAGTCAAATCCAGCCAAGCCTTTTTAAAGTGACAATACTAATGATTTTCCTTTCTATCCACGTGTCATCACACTGACGCTTGTTTAAACTGAAACCAATCACTCAGCATCTTCACTGTTTCGTAGAGTCCAGAGGTGAGACTCTACTCATTCACAAGTATACTTGGCTGTTGAGAGATTTCTCTCGATTTTGAAATCAACATTAGACCCTCTGGATATTTTCAGAGTAAAGACAACGAAAACATGTGCGGTTTTCGCAGGGGTCACAGAAGGGATCGTGGCTCTCAGGAATAGAATATTGAGGGAACAGATGTTGAGAACAGAAGGGAGGACGACAACCATTGAAATAAAACTGCCATGGAGGACGTCGGGGAGGGGGTTTGCACATAAAACAGTAAATCACGCTAGCGAAATAGGAATACAGGAGATTATATTAAAGGATAAGCTGTCCATAAACACACTTTTCTTTCACGCTTTATTTATTTAGACATCCCCTTTTCTTCATTATAAAGCAGGTCTACAGTTACATCCAGGTTTTGAAGAAAATGTGCAAGTCAGAACTCGTTGCTGAAGGATTCTGAGTGCATTTCAGCAGAGCTTTGTGACCATAAAAGTGGTTTTATTGGTCACTTTTTCGAAATTAGGATTTCTACAATATCTGAAAGCCAAATAAAAAGGATTTCCATTGATGTTTGTTTTGTTAGAATAGGACAAAATATCTGCCAGAGATACAACTATTTTATCTGGAATCTGCGAGCAAATATTGTAAAAATCGCCATTAAAGATGTCCAAATTAAGATCTTATAAATGCACATAACTAATCAAAAGTCAACTTATATGTATATTTACTAGGGGTGTAATGGTACACTGAAGTCACTGTTTGGTATGTACCTCGGTTTTGGGATCATGGTTCAGTGTGTGTACGGTACAACAGGAATAATAACTGTCACTGTTGTGGATCTTTCTGTTCTTCTTGCATGTGTGTGTGTGTGGGGGGGGGGGGGTGTCTTGTTTGGGTTATCTTCACCGCGTGGTGTGTGTGTATGTGTGTGTTTACATTCATCAGCTGGGTGGTCACGTGTCTGGTTCCACTCACAGCACCCAGGTGTTTGCTATCAGTCAGCTGTTGCGCCTTCCGCGCGCTATATATGTTCAGTGTTTTCAGTTCGCTGTATTGTTCACTCCTGTGTCTGCTCCCTGTTAGACGCTCTCGCTCGTTTCTGGTGGATGGTTAACGCCATAATCCTGTTTCATTTGGACCTTATGCACATCTCCGTTTTATTGATGTTGTTACTACTGCCTGCTCTGATGACAACATTATCTGTGAGAGACTTCATCCCAATCCGCTACTCTGATGAATTTTACCGCTGGTAAGCGTGTTGATTTCCTTGAGAGTTGCTACCTAGCGCTAACCTTGCCCTTCCCTCGATATCTGGTGAGATATCAGTGATAGACTTCTATCTGGCGCTATTTCTCGGATGAACTTTTAGGGCTGTGGAGCGTGTTGTATTCCCGGTCTGAGCACCCTTGCTCAGCACTATATCTGGTGAGATCATACCAGTTGTGACTCTTTAAATAAATCATCTTGTTTTCACTTGCTCCTGTGTATATCCTTGTGACAAATAACAAACTCCTACTGCTTGCTTTTTAGTACTATTTTGTAGTATTTTTTTAAAAGTATTTGGTCACAAAACAGTTTAAACTTTTACCCGCAGCAGCATTCATTACTGTCGATTCCAGAGCAGTGGACCAATCAGAAGAACTCTGAGGCGGGACTAGCTTTGTGGGCATCTGTGTAGCAAGTTGGCATGACAATGGCAACATGGCAGAACTGCTTCATGTTTTCAGACACACAGATGCGTTCGGTTGTTGTTAGATCAGATACGGTTGCGGCCGGAAGTTAACAAGAATTATTTATATTAATTATTAAATTTCCCATTTATTGTATTTTATTAATGCCTACCCCAACCCTATACTTAACCGTTACAGTAATGTAAAAATAATCATTATTGTTATACAGTGTCATAAAAAATGCTGCTATATTGATGTGCATATCACACTTCCAGCCGCGTATACGATCTAGACTTTACTGACGCGTTCATTGTGAGTGGCAGCTATGACGGTTTGGAACAAATACATTTACTGTTACATCCCTAATATTACTATACTGTATATATACTATATATTACCATGATATATAAGACATGTACAAAATATCCCAACAAAACATGAGCTTTACTTAATATTCAAACAATTTTTTGTCGTAAATGAAATATTGTTTTGCCCCATACAATGTACTTCTGACTACTGCCAAAAATATACCCATGCAACGTGTCTGGTTTTGGGGTCCGGAGTCACATTTTCTTAGTTAAGCAGTGGTGTAAAGTAACTAATTACAAATACTCAAATTACTGTCATTTAAGTAGTTTTTCTCAGGAACTGTAATTTACTGAGTAGTTTTAAAAATGTCTACTTTTACTTTTCCCTGAGTACATTTTTTGTGCTGTATCAGTACTTTTACTCCATTACATTCTTTCAACCTGCAGTAACTACTTAATTTTTCTTGTCCATGGGGATTAGAAAAATCTATTATGAGATTCCTGTCCAACCAAATCACACATACCGTAGAAGATAAATCGCACCATAATGAACTACCTCAAGACATGTGCGCTTTATAATTGCAGCAAACTGTTTGAAAGTATTAAAAGTGTCCATGAAGATGTTCAAAATCTTTACGCGCATTGACCCAGAGACTGTTTAGATGCATGTCACGGATGAGAAGATGAAGGATGTTTACTGTATGATGAACGAAATTAAACACCCAGCAGTCACAGGAGGTCAACATGACGTCTGATTGACGTTGAATCCTAACATCATGGGGACTTCGCATTTTGTTTGGAAATGAAAATCGGGTTGACATCTGGCCAATGTACTGTAAATGTCCAATGTCCAACCTAAAACCAACCAAATATCAACTGTCTAATGACAGCTTGACGTTGTGTGGACATTACCCCTATGACGTCTATCAGACGTTGGATTTCGGTTGCCGTACCTGATGAATAAATGTCAGTATTTGACGTCATACATGATGCACTACAGAATGTTACGTTTACACACAAATGCACAAATTGCATGTGAACACATCAGCTTTTGACAGCATAATACTCACTACTCTTGAGTACTTTTAAAAGGTCTACTTTTTACTCATACTTTAAGTAATATTTACAGCAGATATTTTTACTCTACCTGCACTGCATTACTGCAAGTAATGGTACGGTTAAGTAATGGTTGATTTCTCAGTACTCTTTCCACCACTGTATTTAAGTGAACTAAAAGTTGTGACTACATGTTAGAAACTGCGTGGGTTTTCTAGTAACTTTTTTTTCTAGTCACTAGCTGCATGCACGGCTAAAACAACAACTTAAAACTGCAACAAATTGCAGCGTGAAGTGTGGCGCTGTGGTGCTATACACACTGCTTATGGTCCAGTATTTTCAGTGGCTCTAAATGGCATAATTGTTGCTCCATACAAACTCCATATGCATCTGCTGTGCATTTGAATCACTTATGATGTGCATTTAGAGGGATAAAACTAACAAAAACTAATAAAAAACATTCTAAAAGTTGGAATGAGAAGCACTTATAAACCTGTAGTCACCATGAAGTCAAAATTATATTAAATATTAGTTTTTAAAATCCTCCAAAATGAACAGTGTCAGTGTTTATATAATTATCACACAAAGATGAACACCTGCTGAACACACAACTGTTTATTAACAAGATGTCAGTGCCAAATACTGGCCTGATGCATCCTAGCAGACACAGGACATCAACATGACGTCAGATTGATGTTGCACCTCAACGATGTGGGGACGTTGAATTTTGGGTGGAAATAAAAATCAGGTTGACGTCAGAACTCAACGTCAGATTGCTGTCAGTGTCCAATGTTGGACAGATGCTGGATTTTGGTCACTTTCCAACGCAACCTAAAACAACCAAACATCAACGTCTAATGATGTTACAGCTTGACGTTGTGTGGACTTTATGACATCTATCAGATGTTGGATTTTGGTTCCCATACCTGACGAATAAACTTCAGGATGTGACGTCAATATGACGTTGGTTTAAGATGTTGGATTGACGTTGGATTTGGTCACTTTCCAACACAACCTAAAATCAACCAAATATCAACATCATTTGATAGCGTTATTGGACGTCAAAATAACGTTGTCCTTAGACATGGTTAGACATTGAATTTTGGTCACCTGACATCACAACCTAAATCTAACCTAATATTGTGTGCCTGCTGGAATGTAATACAGCATTATTGGCCATTTTTTGAGTGTGCAAATGTGGATTATTTTGAAAACATTGTTGTTTAAGTGCTAACTTTTTTTTAATGCCAAGGAAAAACTTTTTCTATTTTTGGTTGCATTGCCGTCGCAAAAACATACATAAATTAGTATTCCAAAGATGAACGAAGGTCTCAGGGGATTGAAACAACATGATGTGTGAGTAATTAATAAGTAAACGTTCATTTTGGGGTGAACTAACCCTTTTTTACACACTGAAAAAATAAAGGTTCTCAGGCCCCGTTTACACTAATGCGTTTAGTTTTGAAACGGCGTTTTAGATCAAAAACGATCCGCGTCCACACTAGCGTTTCATCTAGCGTTTCTAAACATATCTCCGTCCATACTGCTTCACCAAAAACGTATATCATGTAATCATTCGCACACTCTGGGCATGCTCATTCAAGTATAAACAGGAAGCATGTGTCTCGCTCGGCATTTGGTTATTGTTAGTCAACAAACGCTGGTTGAATGGTGAACGTGAGCGATTAGCGAGTGCTCGAACAATAGCTTGCCTCTTGCGATGATATACAGCTGCTGTAGTAAAAAAGGCAGAGTTTAACTGCACAATGGCGCCTAAAATAGTACAAACAACGCTCCCATTTTTGTGTCCATGTTGTTGTTTACAGTGGAGGCTGGTCTGCCGTCTTCTGGTAGCGTTATAGTCATGTGATAGGGGCTTGACAAATAAGGGAATGATACGCAATGATCCAAAAGCTCCAATCAGGTAGCGAATCTCAGCAGCGACGCCTCTGTTTTCAGATGTCTCCGTTTTCCCCCATCCACACTGAGACGGAGCAGCAGCGTTTTAGAATGAAAACGACCTCTCCAGCGTTTTCAAAACGCTCCGTTTTTGGGGCTCGAAAACTCTGGCGTAGTGTGGACAGAAGGCGTAACCGTAGCAAAACTTATGCGTTTTAAAACAAAAACGCATTAGTGTAAACGGGGCCTCACTGACATTGGTGGTTCCATAAAAACCCTTTAACATCCACAGAACCTTTTCAAACCATAAAAGATTCTTTACAGTAAAAACAGAATTAAAAAAAAAAACAAAAAAACTCTCTTTTGGCTTTTGAAAACTCATTTGCGGTTCTTGGTTGTTTTTATTTGTAAGAGTATATTAAACAAGAACACATCTTTCCTACACGGGCATATCATGAGGCTATTATAATTGTATCATCAATATTTTCTTAACCTCAACTACTGTGGTACAAAACGAATGTATCATTAAAATGTCATTAAATAATACAATTATTCAAGAGTATTGACACTTAAAATGAGACATTTTAATGACAAATTCAGTATGCTCCATTAAAGAAAGTGATCAGAAGTATATTTATGACACAATTATAATGGCCTCATGACAGTCATGTTTATGACGGGTTTATGACAAATTACGTTGTCTTATGCCGAGTTCAGACTGCATGATTTTAGTTCAGATTTTGACTCGCCGACAGGTTTTGAGAAATCACAGATAAATGTCTGAAATCACAGGAAAATCGGTGCTCTTTCATGTGAGTAACAATCACACAAACTATTAAAGGCACGATCTGAGAGAATCGCTGATATCTGGACCTGTCTGTGATTTAATCCACTAGTATGGGTATCTGCAGGCCAGCGGGAGGTTGAAGAGAAGTTAAAAGGGCTTCGTTTTGGCCTATTTGAACCCAAGAAATAGAGGAAAAACTAGTGGTAATTCATCTGTCTGACTTTCATCTGAGCAATACCACAACCGACTCGAAAAAGAAAAAAAGTTGAGGAGAAATTGCAAATTTTCTCCAAAACCCAGGTGAGCAAACAAAGTACGTTTTCTACCCCACTAAAGGCTTCTTTCTCGTTATGTAGTTAATAACCAAATATATACGACATGACCTTGAATTGTTTCCATGTCACTTCTTGCATGTGTTTGGTTGTGAGAGATATAGTTTGCGGACTGAGTTGCAGTTGCATTCCTATTGTATAGTCATGCAATGTGATACCTCTTGTCGCCGATCCATCTTGCAGTGTAAATACTGCTGCGACGGAATGCTACCCCAGATAGTCATGCAGTGTGAAAATGTCTGTGACATGAGTACTTTGAAAATCCTGCAGTCTGACCTCGGCAATAATAATGTCAAGATGTCACGACAAAGACAGGCTGTCAAAAAACATCTCAAACAATGTAACCTTAAAATGAAATAACTAAGCAAATGACATTTAATGACTGTATATATCATGATTATAAATGTGTCTTATGAATACCCTTTAAAGTATAGTTGAAGTCGGAATTATTCGCCCTCCTGAATTATTAACCACTCTCCATATTTTTCCATGATTTCAACACATTTCTAAACGTAAGTTTGTTCTGTAGTCAATCTGAAAAAACATATTGCTTAAGAGGACTAATATTGACCTTAAAATGTTTAGTTTTTTTATTAAGAACTGCTTTTATTCTAGCCCAAATAAAACAAATAAGACTTTGTCCAGAAGAAAAAATATTATAGGAAATACTGTGAAAAATCCCTTGCTCTGTTAAACATAATTTGGGAAATATTTGATAAGGAAAAAACATTTACAGGATTGCTAATAATTCTGACTTCATCAGTACAGATCAAACCTAAAGCGTTTCCTTCTTTTAGCCTTAGTAAATCCGAAACGTTCGGCCTTTTCTTAAACAACGACCTGTCCAGATGTAAAGCGCTGATCTATTTTCCCTACAAACACTGATGAACTGTCCCGCTGTGGTGAAGCCTCTTGAGTTTCTGCCATGATTTGTACCAATGAGACACAACTACATTCTGAAGAGCTTTTGGTTTTTCAAAGAGCGCCACAGAAACCCTTTTAACTTTACCTTATATTTAATGTCAATCATTTCAAAGTCATTCACTGTGTTTCTGTGCTCAGATGTCTGTAATATTATACCGCATTACGCCTACCGTCTGTGTGAGAGAGAAAAATAGAGAACGAGAGTAGGAGAAGGGGGCAAAAGAGGAAATTCTTCCACCTCCACTTTAAATATTTTAATGTGTGTTGAACAGCGTTTCTGTTTGGATGAATGAAGCAATGATAGAGACACAAGAAAGCATCAGTGAAACTTGAAGCAATGAGCTTTTATTAAACGCGGCTCCGTTTCTTGTTTGTTTTTATGATGTCTTGATAGACAATCTAAGCTCAATCCGCATTGTCATTTAAAGAAATAACAATACATCATATTTTAATCTGCTGACGAACTTGGGATTGCTATGTCTATATTGTATCATATTAACAAAACAAAAACACAATATACACAACACAGGAAATCAACAAAAGATAGACATTGTGAAAAACGTTGCCATAGTTCAATCCAACCCAGGCCTACTGCGGATATGTACCCAGGTCTAGATTTCTGATGACAGTCAAAAACATAAGCTGAGGTACGTCTGCTTACAGTTTTTGTTTTTGCAAATCAACCAGAGGCTGCTTTGTACATTTTTTGGTGATCTCAAATTCCTCTCATGTGTCCTCTTCTCATGTAAATCCACCAGAGGGCGCAATATACACTAATGACATAACTAGCGGCTGAACTATTATAGTACGATGCATCAAATGGGAAACGAACGATGTAGTGACGAATGTTTCCCAAAACCTGTAGTTTCTCTGTCGCAGATCCATCGTTTGAACCACGTTAGTTATAACGTGAAACGCCCATAATGATGCTGTAAATGGGGTGGTAACAACTTCTTTAGAGAAGAACTCCATCATTTCTTTGTGCAAATTATATTTGTTTTACACGCACACGCATTTAAAAACAAATCAAATATTACAGTAGTTTTGGTAAAAACATGCACTCATTTTCCATATTAATTGAAATACATGTAAATGGCACATATATGGTGCATGTTTCCTATATAAATATTATTGGGAACATTACATATTCTATTATAAAACATAAGAACACTTACAAAAGCTAACACATGTTGTAATATCATATATAAATCATATAAATACATAAATAATGAGGCTATTTTTTAAGAAATGAAATTTTATATTTATTATTTATTAGGAAATGAAAAAATGATGATGATGTTGATTATTAATATTATTATTATTATTAAGTAGGATATAATTTTTTTTACAATTTGACATGCAAACCACTGCAGAAATGTTTTAAACAACAGGCCCATGTCATATACAGTACAGATACTTAATAAATAACCCACTATAAATTAAAAGCATTAACGTATGCTATGTTTTTTGTTTTCACAAGCTTTGGAGATGTAACGTAAATTCCGCTTTTAAATAATAGGTCACCTATAGCTTTCGTCATGAGCCACGGCTGTGTTCAAAATGGCATCAATGTTTTCAAAGTGCACTGCGAATTGAGCGCAATTGTCAAAATTAGGATCGCTAAAACTGAACTGTAAAAAGACTTTGAAAGCAAATTACACCTAAGAGTGATGACTTTAATGCTTTTTTTATATATAATTCCAAGTTTAAATGTTAGGATGTTCTAAATGAATAGGACATAGGGGGATAACTGGGAATAGAAAACAGCCAGGAACTGTGTTTCTCACTACAGCTACACAGTTTGTGAATGTTCGTTGGAGCGATGTAACGATGAAACTTGCTACCTTAGTTGGCTAACGGTAGTTTTGGGAAACTGCTGTCAATTGACTGGCTGACCGACTGACCCACCCACCCTGTCCCTAAACCAAACCAATAGTGTTTTCAAAAGAAATCTAGAAAAACAAAAGCCGTCGAGGCTGGATGATTTCACCACGTCATTATCAGCCTGTTGTTTGTATATTTATTGATTTTGTTTTACCTGGTTTCTGGAATTGTTCTTTACTCTGACTTGTCGTTGCGGTCAACTCCAATCTGAGTCTGCTGACGTACAGGGTGAGCTACTGAGCAAACTGGTAACACTGGAAAAGCCATCCGCACATAGGAAACGTTAAGCAGTCAGCTTGTAGCTCTAAAATTAAAAGGAGCCGTCGGCGGAATCATACCACGCCGAAGCGTCCGTTTAAAAGACAAAATGCAGCCAGACGCACCTTTGGCTACAGAATTCAAGCTCTCCAGAAATGTAGACAGGGGTATGTATCCACGATGTTGGTTCAATTGGTTGACAGGGTAAACTACTCTAAAATTACTCTCAAAAACTATACTGTAACAAAATGTGTTGCTCATTGTTAGTTAAAGTGATATTTTCCTCAACATTTACTTACAGTCAAGTAGTAATCTTTTACCTTTTTTTTTCATCTGTTGAACACAAAGGAAGATATTGTGAAGAATGTTGGAAACCCAACAGCAAATGACTTCCATAGTAGGCACTATTGTTGTCACGATACTGGAATTCGATACCAATCCCTACTGAAATTTAAAAAGCGTCCATTTCCAGCTAACATTTAAGCGCTGTTGAGCGCTTTCTTAAACACACTGATTTGCCATTGTGTTCACAATACAGAAATGGCTGTGATTGGCTGTGAAGGTCATCAATTCACCGAACTCACTGCTGTTTACTGAGCGTAACTACAGATACAGGGACACTGGAGCAAAGATCAGCTGGTCTGTTCATAAGCTGATATAAAAGCAATCCACTGATGAATCGACAAATCTTCATAGCTTTAAAATGCTCCAGTGTTCCTGTATCTGTAGTTGTACTTGGTAAACAGCGGTGAATTTAGTTAACTGATGACCTTCACAGCCATCCTAAAGTGCATAAAGCACAGCTACTCTCTCAATAAAATTGAACGCAATCTCACGGCAATTCGTAACTTTTTGATTTAGTGGCTAATTCGTATGAATTCATACAATCTAATTCGTACAATTTAGTACGATTTGCTTAATACCCACTGGCGGTTGGGTTTAGGGGCGGGGTTGGGTGCCATGCTTCCTTTTTAAAATCATACATTTTCGTACAGCTTAACTTGTACAAATTCGTACAAATTAGCCATTAAACTGACAAAACGTAAAATACTTAAGTTTCCTAGTGAGGCTGTAAAATTCCATTAGCTATTTAGAAACATAACTAGAGTCACCAGGCAGACAGAAGCCCCACCCCTGACACGAATCCTCACGACTAAAGTAAGTAAACTCAAAATGTTCAATTGAACGCAATCTCATGGCAATTCGGAACTTTTTGATTTAGTGGCTAATTCGTATGAATTCATACGATCTAATTCGTACAATTTAGTACGATTTGCTTATTACCCACTGGCGGTTGGGTTTAGGGGCAGGGTTGGGTGCCATGCCTCCTTTTTAAAATCATACATTTTCGTACAACTCAACTTCTACGAATTTGTACGAATTAGCCATTAAACTGACAAAACGTAAAATTCTTAAGTTTCCTAGTGAGGCTGTAAAATTCCATTAGCTATTTAGAAACATAACTAGAGTCACCAGGCACACAGAAGCCCCGCCCCTTACACGAATCCTCATGACTAAAGTAAGTAAACTCAAAATGTTCATGCGCGAATAGCACAATTTATTTGCGCAAGCCGGGGTCTGGTGTGAACACCCGATACGGACATCCTTTTTTAATGGTGGTCCAATAACAACCTAACTGTCAGCTAATATTATTTTAGTAAAAGCACATCTACGAAAGAACCAAGAAATCTGGAGAAACATCTTAAAAAGTGCTGCAACTTCATCTTTACCATACATAAACATGAAACATAACCATTCTTGATTGTTCTAAGAAAAGAGAAAAATAGTCATCTACTTCATGAATCTCCAAAATGCTGAGTGGAAAACATCGTTTTTATTTTCTGGTGCTCTACCTCTTTAAGAAAGCAAATTAATGTTAGTGAGTTGATGCTTACTTTAATGGTGCGTTCACACCAGACGCGGATGAAGCATCAAACGCAAGTAATTTACATGTTAAGTCAATGCAAAGACGCAATTAGACATCCTGTGGCACTATGAGATGTCGAAAATTATGTGATTAGTGAGAATAAAGCAGCGCAAATGGAGCGATTTGCACATTTAACACACTAATCACCCGAGTTGGAAAATCTAAACTTTTGCGTACATTCATGCTGCGTTAACCAATTAGAAGCTTGCTCTTGTAGGGGCGTGATGATAAAAATAGCGCCTGTTGTTGGTGTCCTGAGGGGAAATCGTCCTGTCAACACGGGACAACAGCTCATCACACTGGGCTCGGTTAAGTCTGAAGCGCCGCTAAAATCTTCCATCATCCAGGTATAGTTTTTGGAGAAGTTGATGAACTCACAGAGCTGGTTGCACCTCTGAAAGGATCTAGTGGACTCAGACATGGCAGAGAATGAATCTACGCTGTTTATCAGCCGTCCTAAAGCACATAAAGCACAGCTACTCTCTCAATGATATAAATGTTAGCCATTTAGCAATGAAACTAAGTGTTGCCAACTATTTTCAATGAAAAGGCACTAAGCTCTGCCTGAAAAGTCACTAAATGTCAATAAATGATGTCATACGTCAATTTGCACATAACGTTCAACCGTTTCTGTTTGTTTAACAGCCTATGTTAAATAAAGGGGTATTTATAGTTGCTCTACGCTTTATGTATGCATGTCATTCATTCATTTTCTTTTCGCTTAGTCCCTTTATTAATCAAGGAGTCGCCAGAGCGGAGTGAACAACCAACTTTTCCAGCATATGTTTTACGCAGCGGATGGCCTTCCAGCTGCAACCCATCACTGGGAAACACCCATACACTCTCATTCACACACATACACTACGGACAATTTAGCTTATTCAGTTCACCTATAGCACATGTCTTTGGACTGTGGGCAAAACTGGAGCACCAGGAGAAAACCCACGCCAACATGGGGAGAACATGCAAACTCCACACAAAAATGCCAACTGACCCAGCCAGGGCTCAAACCAGCGATCTTCTTGCTGTAAGGTGACATCGCTACCAACGGTGCCACCGCGCAACCATGTATGCATGTCAGTTTAACTAAATGTATTGCTGTTTGGATACGGTATAGATGTGTAGTTAATTTGCAGTAATCTCTCAGACAAAATAAACAAAATAAAGTTCCGAAAAGATCACTAAAATGTCTGTGATTGTGAACAAGAAAAGATTAAACGGTCAAATTAAATTGGAAAAGCAGATTGGTTTGACTGCACAAGGGAAATACTTCACAGTGGGTCGCCACCTGTAAGTGCTCCGCAGCTCATTGAGAAGAATCAGAATGGTACAGTATGGACAAGTCTATAAAAATCTCTAGTAACACCAAAAAAGATTGGTCGCTAGATTTGTCGTTAGTTGATTTTTTATTAAATATGTCGCTAGGGGGGTCTGAAATGTCGCTAAATACAATGCATTCAGAAAGTATTCACAGCGCTTCAGTTTTCCCAAATTATTCTATGTTACAGCCTTATTCCAAAATGGATTAAATTAATTTATACCCTCAACATTCTACACACAATACCCTATAATGACAATGTAAAAGCATTTTTTGAAATTGTTGCAAATTTATTAAAAATAAAAAACCTGAAAAATCACATGTACATCAGTATTCACAGCTTTTGCTCAATAATTTGGCAGCAATTACAGCCTCAATCTTTTTGAATATGATGCCACAAGCTTGGCACACCTGTCTTTGCCCATTCCTCTTTGCAGTACCTCTCAAGCTCTATCAGGTTGAATGGAAAGTGACGGTGTACAGCCATTTTCAGATCTTTCCAGAGATGTTCTATAGGATATAGGTCTGGGCTCTGGCTGGGCCACTCAAAGGCATTCACTGAGTTGTTGTGAAGCCACTCCATTGATATTTTGGCGGTGTGCTTTGGGTCATTGTTCTGCTGGAAGGTGAACCGTAGGCCCAGTCTGAGGTCAAGAGCACTCTGAAGCAGGTTTTCATTCAGGATGTCTGTGTACATTGCTGCATTCATCTTTCTCTCTATGCTGACAAGTCTTTCAGTTCCTGCTGCTAAAAAACATTCCCACAGCATGATGCTGCCACCACTATGCTTCACTGTAAGGATGTTATTAGCCTGGTGATGAGCGCTGCCTGTTTTTTTTCCCAAACGTAACACCTGGCATTCACTCCAAAGAGTTCAATTTTAGTTTTATCAGACCAGACAATTTAGTTTCTTATGGTCTGAGAGACCTTCAGATGCCTTTTGGCAAATTCCAGACGGGGAGGGGCTTTTGTCTGGCCACTGTACTATACAGGCCTGATTGGTGGATTACTGTATAGAAGGTTGTCCTTCTGTAAGGTTCTCCTCTCTCCACAGAGCTCAGACAGAGTGACCATCGGGTTATTGATCACTTCCCTGACTAGGGCCTTCTCCCCGATCACTCAGCTTAGATAACCGGCTAGCTCTAGGAAGAGTCCTGGTGGTTCCAAACATCTTCCACTTACGGATGATGGAGGCCACTGTGCTCATTGGAACTTTCAGAGCAGCAGAAATGTTTCTGTAACCTTCCCCAGCCTTGTGCCTCGAGACAATCCTGTCTCAGAGGTCTACAGACAATTCCTTTGTTTTCATGCTTGGTTTGTGCTTTGACATGCACCGTCAACCCTGGGACCTTATATAGACAGGTGTATGCCTGTTCAAATCATGTCCAATCAACAGAATTTACCACAGGTGAACGCCATTGAAGCTGCTGAAACATCTCAAGATTGATCAGTGGAAACAGAATGGACCTGAGCTCAATTAGGAGCTTCACGGCAAAGGCTGTGAATACTGATGTACATGTGATTTTTCAGCTTTTTTATTTTTAATAAATTTGCAACTATTTTATTTTCTCACATTGTCATTATGGGGTATTGTGTGTAGAATTTTGAGGAAAAAAATGAATTTAATTCATTTTGGAATAAGGCAGTAACATAACAAAATGTGGAAAACGTGAAGCACTATGAATACTTTCCGGATGCATTGTATAGCAACAAAGTTGTTAAGTTGGCAGCACTGCTAGAGTCACTGTACAGACAGAAGCCCTGCCCATAAAGCGAACCCGAATCTATTGTGAAGTGAATTTCACATGCAAATGAAGCGAGCTATAAAGCGAAGGTGTCTATTTACGCATGAATAGCACGATTTATTCGCAAGCCGTGTCTGGTGTGAACACCCCATAAAGGCATCCTTTTTTAATGGTGATCCAATAACAACCTGACTGTCAGCAGTTATTATTTTAGTAATAGCGCATCTACACACAGGCAAAGAAATCTGGACAAACGTCATGAAATGTACTGCATCTTTTTTTTCCCATACATAAACCATACCTGCCAACATTTGTCTCTGAAAATCCGAGAGGGGGGGGGGGGGGGGGGGGGGGGGGGGGGCGGGACTGGGGGCCTGGTCTGTCGGGGATCTGACGGTGTTACGCCCCATTCACAGGGGGCGTCAGCCTTAACGATTCCCATTCACTTTAAATGGGTGACGTCTTGCGTTATTGAACTGCATTGTGGATCTGTCGGCGCCGCTTTAGTGGCGTTGATCGCTGTAGAATTTGGGACTTTTTTCAACTTATCAAGTGCCAACGAAAGCTTCAGCCAATCAGATCGCTGTATGCAAAGACACCAGCTCAGACAGTAGCCAATTGCTGACTAAATTCATTGGCTGACGCTGCTATGATGATCGCGTCAGCCCCAACTTCAGACACTCCGACGCTGAAGCCCCGTGTGAATGGGGTGTTACCAGATTGTACCAATCACCTGAGGACCGGGGGAAGGGGTTGAAATTCCAGGAGTTTTCCAGGGGAAATTACAAACCGGGAGGTGGCTCTGAAATACGGGAGACTCCCGGGAAAAATGGGAGTGTTGGCAGGTATGACATAAACAGGAAAGAAACCCTTCTTGAATCTTCTAGCGAAGCAAACAATAGCCACCTACAGCATGTATCTACACAATAGAGAGAGAATATAGCTTTGTTTTCATTTTCTGGTGCTCTGCTAATGCTTTCTAGGGATATCATTTTTTAATGGTGGTCCAATAACAACCTGATATTATTTTAGTAATAGCATGTCTACGAACAGGCTAAATATCATAAAAACCACTGCATCTTCATCTTTACCACATGAGACAAGACATTGTGTACCAGTTTTGTTTTGTTTTCTTGTTCAAATGAGCACACTGTATGGTTTCGCACATATGCGTGTCTGTTTTGGGTGCGTGCAAGTCTTTATGGTTCATCTGTCAGTTTGCTATCTGGTCATTAAATGTGTGAACAGGGTGAAAAAAAGGCCCATCTGGCATGATTCATTTATGAGCGACTCCATTTGGTTGCGATCTGTCCTTCTCTCTGAAAGCACCAAGGGTTCATTTTGCCCACTGACACAGATTCTAGCAGCTTTCAAAGCCACCGATGGATTCACCCATTTACTCCACCAGGTCACACCGTCCCTCAATGCCATAACCAACAACCAAAATCCAGCCTGGCTAAAAATGAGCTATCATGTGAATTTGGTTTATAGTTTGGCTTGGAATGTTCCAGGTTTTCAGCAAAATGGTCCACAAACTCGGGTCCAGTTCAGTCTGGTGTGACCGCAGTCATTCTTATCTCGCCACAACCTCGACGGGAACATTGTGAAATAAAACAAAACCTAAAGAGAAACCAAAACATAATAAAACACAACATAAAATCAACGTACAACAAATGAGACTAAAAAACAAAACAATATGTGGAAACTCAAATGTCTAAAGGTCTTTGCACACTGAAGTCCGAAATTTCGTATGCGTTTTATTCGTATTCATATGCTAAAAATTTATCATGTGAACAAACCTTGCGTAGTAATTAGTCCATTATGAAAAAAACTAAACATTTCAATTTAAGCAGTGATACTTTGTTCTCCTCTCTTCTCCAAAATAGAAAAAGAAAGAGGAATAGGCTACTTAGAGTGTTTTCACACTTGCCTTATTTAACTCGGTTCGTTTTCCCTTTTGGTGTGGTTCGTTCGGGCAGGTGTGAATGTAGCAATCGTACTCGAATGCACATCATTCAAGAGTTCACACTTAGCTGATGATTGATAATAAAGCTTGTTTGGCATGCTGTCTTGGGAAAGAGCCCTTAGCTTGTAAGATCCTCAAGCCATGGACTCCCTCCTGTTTGCAGGGCGAGAGGGGAGTTTGAGCTCAGGTAGATCTCGATAAACTCCCCCGGCTTATTCTAGCTGAATGATGAAAATGGATGACTGAGAAGAGGAGTGTTTCTTAGAGCTTGACTATGGTATTAATTTACAATTTACTAATTTTATTAAGTGTTCAATTTACTTAGGGTGCGTGTTATTTGGGACTGTGGGAGAAAACCGGGGAACCTGGGGAAAACCCACACGAACACAGGGAGAACAAGCCACAACTCCACACAGACAAGTCTTCTGGTTTAGTAGGGACTTAAACCAGAGGCATTCTTGCTGTGAGGCCACAGTG
This sequence comes from Danio tinwini, assembly GCA_903798205.1. Taxonomy (NCBI): domain Eukaryota; kingdom Metazoa; phylum Chordata; class Actinopteri; order Cypriniformes; family Danionidae; genus Danio; species Danio tinwini. Next base: position 153,129 of record CAIGQZ010000348.1, on the reverse strand, counting down.
CTAGTCGCTGGGCCACCGTGTCGCCCGTCTAAAAGGAGAAAAAATAGAGGTGGGGGTTCTTCAAGACGAAGATATTGAGATATATGTGGTTTGAAAAGGATATAAAAACGGCAGAAAAATGCTACAATGTATCATTTGTTGCCCTTGGTCCGGACCAAATGAACCGAACCACAGATGTGAAAGCACCCTTATTGTGTACATCGAATACTGCAGGTAGAGGTGGGTGGGGGAGGTTCTATGAGACGAAGATATTGAGATAAAAAAAAACTCAGGTTATTTATAGTGAGTTAGGAGTCATCTGATTGGATAATCGATCATGGGATAATGCTGGAACAGCTGAGAACAATCATAAGCACGTGATCCTCTCGAAATTTGTTTATATATAAACTTCACAAAGTGGACCTAAAAACGAACCCTGGAGCACTTTGTTTGTGGTGGGAACGTGATCCGAACTAGAACAGATCAAACCGCAAAAAGTACTGCGCCTTTTTTGACTAATCCAGCTGCCAAAGCGCTGTGCATTATGGGATGTGGAGGAAAAATATTTGTTGACGGCGCTTTACCAACACTTTTAAACAAAGAGAGAGAGGGGACTTTACCTGATGGATCATTGGTCATATTTCCAGAAGATGACCATGTCGCAGTTTAGCTAAATGAATTCACGCCTCCTCATGAAGTGACTTGCGATGCGCCTTCGCCATTTGAAATGCATTAAATCATTGTTTTCCAGCCGCAGCCATGCTTCATTCGAGAAATGTTTAGTTTGTCTAAAGTGATCTATACAAACGATATAATATACTACTAGGATCACCAAACTTGCTCCTGGAGGTCCGGTGTTCTGCATATTTTAGCTCCAACCGTAATCGAACACACCTGAACAAGCTAATCAAGGTCCCACTAGGTATACTTGAAACACCCAGGCAGGTGTGTTGAGGCAAGTTGGAGCTAAACCCTGCAGGGCACCGGACCTCCAGGAACGAGGTTGGTGACCCCTGGTATACTATGACCAGGGATACAATAAGCCAGGACAGTCGTCTCTCCATAGTAAAAAGTGACATTTTGTGTCTGCCGGTTTGTTCACTTGTGGGAGTTCCATTGGCATTTTCCCGCTCGTTAATTCTGACCATTCCAAAAGCAGTTTAGGAAATACGTTTAATAGCATCTGGCCAATGAGTGATGTGGATTTTGTCACATGACTGCATTTTGGTTCTTTTCAGCTGGTTGGGACCAAAGCAATCAGTGTGGTGTGAGAAGGACCCAAAAACAGCAGAGAAATGCTACAATGTATCATTTGTTGCCCTTGGTCCGGACCAAATGAACAGAACCACAGATGTGAAAGCACCCTTATTGTGTATATACTGCATAGAGAGGAAAGAGAGATCATCTCATTATCGAAGATCTGCGCTGGATTATCACATAATGCAAAGTTTATTTCAGGAAATTGGTGTAATTTTGATACATTGCTTGTGATACTTCATACTTTTACGTATGTTATCAAATCCTGAAAGATTGCAGTATCTACAGACATTATAATTAATGGTGGCCGCGTTGACGTGTCAAAGCAACGGACCGAAAGTGAACCATGCTTTCTATAGACTGATTTCACACAGCCGCCATTTTAAAAGCATATTCAAGGCTGCGGTGGGAAGAAACCCAGAAGTATAGCTTGAGTCACACAGGAAAGTTGTGGCTGTATATCTTATCAGCAAAGAGAAAATAACACAAACTTATCATTTCACCACCTTCCGAATGACCCAAAGGTTTGTTCTGAATGGGTAGTGAAAGTAAAAAGAGATATTAGACCTCATTTTTAGCTAAGTTAAGGGAAATGCTATTATCTTTCCTAAACACATGTTTTAGATGCCATTTATCAATCTTAAGTTAATTAAATCTTTCACTACATTAGACCTGTCAAGATATTGAAGGTACTGAAATTTATTAAAAAACAAATCGTCCATTCCCCACTAACATTTAAGCTCTGTTGAGCGCAATACCACTGATTTGCTATTGTATTCCCCAGTGCTCAACAGAAATGATTGTGATTGGCCGTGAAGGTCATCCATTCACTGCATTTCACTGCTGTTTACTGAGTGCAATATCTCACTTAGATAGGTCGGTTGATAGTCATACTAAACCTTTTGACTATAAGAGTCTGAATACTGTTGATGACGTGTAAATTATAATTATTTTTCATATTAATTTTGATTTTATACTGTTCTGCCACACAAATGTTGAAATTAACAATGCTAACAATGACACTGACAACAAGTAATAAGAATATTTCATTGGTATGGGCATGTTTTGTAGCTGTGGAAAAAGTGCAGAATCTGCCAATCCAACGCAATCTCACGGCAATTCGTAACTTTTTGATTTAGTGGCTAATTCGTATGAATTTGTACAATCTAATTCGTACAAATAGGTACGATTTGCTCATCACCCAATGACGGTTGGGGTTAGGGGTGGGGTTAGGTGCCACGCCTCCTTTTTAAAATCATACATTTTCGTATGACTGAACATGTACGAATTCGTACGAATTAGCCACTAAACTGACAAAACGTAAAATACTTACGTTACCTCATGAGATCAGGCTGGCCAATCTGCAAACATGAATAGTTTACATTTGGAAAGGGTCACCAATTAACACGATCACCAGTTAAACCATAACACCGGCATTTTGTATTTAGCTTTTCGCTTGTACGGTGGCTCTGAACTGTCAAAACACCTCTCAAAGCGTTTTTCGGATGCGAAAAACGGAAAAAATTTAACCGAGTTCAAATTTTTTCATGACGGATGAACGTTTCTGAGGCAGTTTATCAATACCAACCCACCCTAATTCTGAAAACGAAGTCTTGTGGACGTTTCTGGAGACCACAGAATACGTCCCGGGAGGTATGAATTTTTGCAGTATTTGTATTCGCGAATCCGCGAGAAGCCGCTGTGTATGCTTTTTCATATCTCTATTTTCTCTTGCGAGTGCCATTTGTGCCCGCTGTTCTCATGCAAACCCACCAGAGGACACTGTCGACTGACTGTCTGAACTATCTGAATGACTGACTGCCCGGCCGACCAATCGACTGACTCACCCTCCTCCTTTCCTTTACCCAACCAATTTGATCAATTGACCCGCCCACCCACTTACTTCCCTAAACCCAACAAACTGGTTGCGGTGGGAAAGCCCTCCACACAGAGGTAATCGGTCAGCTGGTGGTAAGCGCGAAAAGTAATAGCGTCATACCGCCTCATAGTGTTTGTTTAAAAAAATAAAATGAAGCCATACATACCTCCGGCTACATAATTTGCAGTCTCCAGAAACGTCCACGAGACTACGTTTTCAGAATGAGCCTGTGTTGATCAATACGATTCTCATAACAAGAGGTTAAATAAATTTTTTTACATGTGAAAATTACGAACAAAAATCTCGGATTCAGTGTGCAATAACCTTAATAATAAATAAGCAGGAAATTTAAGAACATACTTTCTTTCTTCAGTTGAGCACGCAAGAATATTTTGTTGGAGAATGCTGGTAGCTGGCACCGATTGACTTCCATATATTTTTCATTTCTTACAACGGAAGTCAACGGGTCCCAGCAAACAACATTCTTCAAAATATCTTCTTTTGTGTTCAACAGAAAAAAAACATAATAAAAACACAACATCAATATAATGAAGGAAACAAAAGAGAATCAAACAAAAAAAACTAACAAAAATACACCAGACACTCAAATGTTTAATAATAAATGAAAAACTGGAAACATAAGAAGATATTTTCTTTCTTCTGTTGAACACAAAAGAATATTTTTGAAGAATGCTGATAGCTGGCATGCACTGACTTCTATACCCTGCTGAAAAATCCAGCTGAAACCAGCCTAAGATGGTTGGCTGGTTTTAGCTGGTCGACCAGCCTGGTTTTAGAGGGGTTTTGGCCATTTCCAGCCTGGTCTTAGTTGGTCAGGCTGGAAAATGACCAACTTAAACCAGCTAAAACCAGATTGACCAGCCTGATTTAAGCTGGACATAGCTGGTTTTGGCTGGTCAGGCTGGTTTTAACTGGTCATCTCCCAGCCTAACCAGCTAAGACCAGGCTGGAAATGGCTGAAAACCAGCCTGGAAATGGCCAAAACCCCTCTAAAACCAGGCTGATCGACCAGCTAAAACCAGCCAACCATTTTAGGCTGGTTTAAGCTAGATTTTTAAGCATGGTAGTATATTTCTTTTCCTACAATGGAAGACAAGCAACCAACATTCTTTAAAATATCTTATTTTGTGTTCAACAGAGGAAAGAAACTCAAAAATTGAAAACCATGAGTGTTGGGCAAAAATACACTAAATTGGCCATAGTGTATGTGTGGGAATGAGAGTGTATGGGTGTTTCCCATTAATGGGTTGCGGCTGGAAGGGCATCCGCTGCAATAAACACTAAGCCTAAGAAAAATGAATGAATGAATATTACAATATAAAAAAAAACACAAAAACAACATAACATGTACTTTCACATTACTTTCCTTGAAAAGTAACTAAGCAACCCATTTAGTTACTTTAATATAAGTGCCTTAAGATTGTGATAGATGTAATAGAAAGTAACTTTCCCCAACACTGAAAATAATAATTGACGACTTTGTGGAATTCATCATCATAAAACAAACAAATGTCGTTAGCATTTAGCATAGCATAGGTTAAAAGCAGAAGAAGTGGCAGACAGATGAAAGAGAGATTGTTAAGGCGTTTAGTAAGCAAGAATTCAAATTATTAAAACTGCTCAACTTCGAATGAAGCACTAACAATACTGGATGTGCATCTTTAGCATTTCATATGCAAAACTAATTGCACTTTTATTAAATTTATCAGCAAACACCGTAAAACAAAAAATGCTGGAATTCACACAATTGCTTCATGTTATCCCAACACAAATAAATTACGTTATCTTAATTGTTCTTACAAATTTAAGTGGGTTGAACTAAAACAGAAATAACTTGTCCCCTCTGAAAAAAAAGATTACGAATCATTTTAAATAAGTAGTAAGTACCTGAAATATAGTGTTTCTACGGATATAACCAACAGCAATAGTTTATTATAGTTCTATGTAATAGTTACACACATTGCATACTAATAAAGTGATATTATTCAGTTACTGCACTGTAATAACAGCCATATGCCAATGAGTCATTCAGCAAAACTGTGACAAATTAAAGGATCATTTATAAAGTATACAAATAAAAAAAATTTCTTCTTTTGATTTCCAAAAGAAATAATTAAGACTCATATTTCTGATTTCTCAAAAAAAAAAGAGCTTACAGTGAGGTACTTTTACTATTTTTACAGATTATTCTTTTACAGATGTGTACTAGAGCAGTGGTCCTCAACATCAGGCTGGTACCGGTCCTTGGATAAATTGGTACCGAGCCGCCCAAGAAATCATTAATTATTTCCGTTTTATATATTATCTGAGTCTGAATGATCTTTTATTTTGAAAAATGACCATATTCTCTCAGTTAAATCTTGGTCACTTGAGCACCCAAATTTAACCCACAAGCAACAAAATGAGTAAAAAACAGACGTCTTTGGACAGTTTGCAAAGGGGAAAAGGTCCAGTGAAGATCCCATGAACTGCCAAGGAATAGAGCCACAACTCATTTATCAACAAATCAGGTGAATCCACTATGTCTGTGCAAGAAGAGCAACTGCTGGAAGCCACAAATGACGGCTGTTCACATTTTGCGTATTTTTCGCGTGCAAGCTTGTTATTTCCAATGTAGGAGCGACGTGCTCGCTCCTTCCAGGCGCACCTAGAAAACATCTTCAGAATGTCGTGAGTCACGTGACAAGAACTGACCGATCAGCTGCATATTTTGTATGGAATATACACATTTCGGTAGACTAATTATCTCAGACAAAATCAGACTTGTATCAGAGTTGCAGCAATGTTTTGTCAGCTTGTCAGAAAATAGATGATGGTCGCCTAGCACAACGCCCTCAAACGCCCCCCACCCCCAGGCCACGGTAAAAATTGTCAATCGCTGACCAGTGCATGGTGTTAAAACAACCCAGGCTTATTCTAAATACCTAGTCCCATGGACGTTTCTGGAGACCGTGAATTATGGAGCCGGATGTACATATAGCTTCATTTCATTGTTTTAATCGAATGCTACGGGGCGGTATGACGCCGTTCCTTTTCGCGCTTACCAGCTGACGCTCACCTCCGTGTGGAGGGTTTTCACGCCACAACCAGTTTGTCCCGTTAGCTTGTCATGTTACGTCGGCGGACTTGAGACGCAGACCACGACGACGACAATGACGGGGTTCGAGTCCGGAGAAGAGCGATTCCAGAAATCAGGTGAGACAAAAACAGAATCCAAAAAATAAAATGAACAAGTATAAACAGGGTGAGAATACGGTAAAATCCAAAAACATGGTAAAAATCAGACAAGTGCTTTCTTTTTCTAGACTGCTTTTGTAAACTGTTGGTTGGGTTCAGGGACATAAGTGGGTGGGCGGGTCAATTGGTAAAATTGGTTGGTTTTAGGGAAGGAGGAGGGTGGGTCAGTCAGTCGATTGGCCAGCCGGCCACTCAGTCAGACAGTCAGACAGACAGTCAGTCGACAGCAGCCTCTGGTGTGTTTATGCGAGAACAGCGGGCACGAACGGTACTCACGGAGAAATTTGAGATATGAAAAAGCGCACACAGCGGCCTCTGCAAAAATGTGCACCTCCCGGGACGTATTTCGCTGTCTCCAGAAACACCCACAGGTCTACGTTTTCAGAATGAGTCTGGGTTGAGTTTTTTTGTAAATTTGGCAGCTGAATGTGGTTTTCATTCTAGTAAATGACTGAACTGCATCTGAATATAACAGGATTAAGCAGTAAAAAGTGAACTGGCAACAGATTTAAGCTGCAGTCTGTGTTTGTCATGTGAAACACACACGTAACAGTACAACAGTACAAACTTGGCCTTATGAGATTCTCAAAAACACAATGCTCATTATATATCTGCTCGTGTCTGTACAAATACATAACAGTATATTTTTCAAATATGTCAGTTTATGCATGTTGCGCATGTGTGTGTGTGTGTGTGTGTGTGTGTGTGTGTGTGTGTGTGTGTGT
>CAIGQZ010000348.1:118773-131626 GCA_903798205.1 Danio tinwini | reverse complement strand
TTTATTATAAATCGTAAACCATGGTTCTTTTTGTTCTGCTTAATCCTGTGCCCCAAAAAAAGATATTTAAAATAAACAAAACAATACTGTATGTCTTTTGACTGCTTTTTTAAAAATAACTACGTAACGCAATACTTGTACTTTTACTTTCAGTACTTGAGTAGTAAATTTTTTAATAAACTACTTGCAATACTTAAGAATACAAAAAATGTTGAATACTTTAGTACTTCCACTTAAGTATTGTGCTTAAAGAGCACTTCAACTTCTACTCAAGTCACTTTTTTGATAGAGCACTTGTACTTTTACTTAAGTCTGGGTCTCTAGTACTTTATACAACTCTGTTAATAACTCAAAAGTAACGCAACATATTACTTACCATAAAAAGTAACTAAGTAACACAACTAGTTGTTTTTTGGAGGAGTAACTCAAACTCAATATTGTAATGCATTACTTTCAAGAGAAACTTTCCCCAACATTGAATAACATGACATAAAATAATTATTTTGCAGTTTAATCACTCAAACTGATCCAACCAACATGTCGAAATCTACATTTTGGAGTGAACATTTACTTTAGCCATTGATATTCCTGCTAAGAAAAAAACTCAAAGGAGACTCACCATAATACAGTGGATCGGAAACTGATTCAGATGAACAAACATGGAAAAGAAAACAGACATGGTCTTAGAAACTTTCTATAAAAGTTACATTCACTATAAAGCCTGGTTTATACTTCAGCGTCGAGTGATCGCCATATAGCGCTGTGCATGCTTTGTAGCCCACTCCATTGTGAGCATTTATACTTCTTTTTTGTGTCTGTGCTGTTCTGCAATACCACTTTTAAAATGCTAGTTGGCAGTAGAGTTTCTACGGTCCGTTTTGTTGATTTTTAATGCCAAAGTTTTGAGTTTGTCCCAGAAAAGTGTGTGATGCTACTGTAAAAGTAGCTCAAACTCACACTCATTCAGGCAAGAAAAAGGCAGGAACATTCAACAACTGAAAAAAAACAACAACACAAAAGTATCCATTCAGAGCTCTTCCACGGGGGCAAGTTAAAGTCTGTGTGAAATCAAAATTTACACTTTTATTTTGCTAGCGGCTCATTCACAATATTCCTGAAGGTCCCGTGAAATCAAAATAAAGGTTTTTTGGATATTAGTATCAGAGAGAAAGCCTCATGAATATCTAGTGCTCAGTTTGACCACATTCTGGCATTACATTGTGAAAAAAGTAGCTTTAACTAAGGATCTCCACTGCTAACTTTCGCCCACACTCATCACCGCTAACAATCTGACCAATCACAGACCTTTACACAGACTAGTGGCCTTTTCACAGACCAATCACAGACTAGTGCGCCTACTAGTAGGCTCAGAAGGCTGTTATCATCCATCCACATGGTTAATCAGCTACAGATCCCATACGGCTGCGGCTGAAACTTAATGAAAATGATTTATATTATTTATTAAATTTCCCATTAATTGTATTGTATTAACGTCTACCCCTACCCTAAACCCAACCATCACAGTAATGTAAAAACAGATCTGGATCTGGTGTCTTCTCTGTCAGTATAGCTGATTAACTACGATAATTATTTATATTATTTATTATTTATAATATAAAATAAATATACTAGTAGGCACAGAAGGCCCCTACTGGCCCATATCTACCAGCAGATAACCACTAATTACGGCCATTCAACCAAGTGATAAAATTCGAACTACCAAATGCCCTCGATGCAGAAGTATAAATTGGCTTTACCAATTTTAACTTGGATGCATGTTCATTTCAACTCACCGTTCCATGGCTCTTGCATGAAATGAGCAGATATGGCCTTGCTGTCCTTTCCAAATTTATTCATGGCCAGCAGCGTGTATATGCCGTTGTTGATGTGCGTGGGACTGTCCAGCTGTAAGCAACCATGGTATTCGCCCTCCGAGTAATCGTGGATCATGGTATGAACATACTTGCCCTCTTGAATGGGTTGCTCGCCTAATAACCAACTGAGTGTGGGCTTCGGGTTGCCAGAAACGCTGAAGGGAATGCACCAGTGGTGGTCCGAGATAGCATCTATCAGCTTGCTGATTACAGGTGGAACTGGCATCCCAAATAAACGGAACACAAGAATAAACAAACACAGATGTAACTTCAATATTTATAATAACATTATGGTATTATTAAAATGGATTATTTAAAGATTAAAGAATCAGCAGCAGCAGCGGCGCAGCAGTTTTATGTCGCCAAGACCATATTCATTAACTCTAAATCTCAATTTTGAGAGTTGTCATGACAGAAATTGCATTATTATTATTTATTGAGTAACAAATCATCATTCTATGCATCAAACCATCATAGAAGGAAGCATGTAGATGATATGATGCTGAAAATTCTGCTTTGTATTTCATGCACAATTTTGCTGGAACACTTGGCAACACTGCAAACTAGCCTGGATTTACTGCTTCTAAGAGATTTGATGATTTTCTGCTAACCAAGGCTGCATTTATATGGTCAAAGGACATTAATAGCAGTAATATTGAGTCTTCTTTGTTTTAAAAAAAACTTTACTGCGTGTATATACACTCACCGGCCACTTTATTAGGTACACCTGTCCAACTGCTTGTTAACACAAGTTTCTAATCAGCCAATCACATGGCAGAAACTTAATACATTTAGGCATGTAGACATAGTCAAGACGATCTGCTGCAGTTTAAACTGAGCATCAGAATGGGGAAGAAAGGTGATTTAAGTGACTTTGAACATGGCATGGTTGTTGGTGCCAGACGGGCTAGTCTGAGTATTTCAGAAACTGCCGATCTAATGGGATTTTTAGGCACAACCATCTCTAGGGTTTACAAAAAATGGTCCGAAAAGGAAAAAAATATCCAGTGAGTGGCAGTTCTGTGGCAGCACATGCCTTGTTAATGCCAAAGGTCAGAGGAGAATGACCAGACTGGTTCCAACTGATAGAAAGGCAACAGTAACTCAAATAACCACTCGTTACAACTGAGGTCTGCAGAAGAGCATCTCTGAACGCACAACATGTCCAACCTTGAGGCAGATGGGCTACAGCAGCAGAAGACCACACCGGGTGCCACTCCTGTCAGCTAAGAATAGGAAACTGAGGCTACAATTCACACAGGCTCACCAAAAATTAGACAATAGAAAATTTGAAAAATGTTGACTGGTCTGATGAGTCTCGATTTCTGCTCCGGCATTCGGATGGTAGGGTCAGAATTTGGCGTCAACAACATGAAAGCATGGATCCATCCTGCTTTGTATCAACAGTTCAGACTGGTGGTGGTGGTGTAATAGTGTGGGGGATATTTTCTTGGCACACTTTGGGCCCATTAGTACCAATTAAGCATCATGTCAATGCCACAGCCTACCTGAGTACACTGCAAAAAATGCTTTGTTTACTAAGATTTTTTTATCTTGTTTCTAGTACAAATATCTACAAATTCTTAAATCAAGAAGCATTTTCTAGACACGCAAAACATACTGTCTCGTTTTATGAAATAATATACCAATATTAAGTGAGTTTTTCCTTAAAACAAGCAAAATAATCTGCCAATAAGGGTAAGCAAAATAATCTTATGTCGAAAGGAAAAACAAGATTATTTGGGATGTGGTGGAACGGGAGATTCACATCGTGGATGTGTAGCCGACAAATCTGCAGCAAGTACGTGATGCTATCATGTCAATATGAGCCAAAATCTCTGAGGAATATTTCCAGTACCTTGTTGAAGCTATGCCACGAAGGATTAAGGCAGTTCTGAAGGCCAAAGAGGGTCCAACCCCGTACTAGTAGGGTGTACCTAATAAAGTGGCCGGTGAGTGTAATTTAAGGTGTAATTTATTTCTAAACTAATTGAATGGTACATGTTACCTTTGAGGGAAATATGTGAATGTAATGGTGGTAGGCTCAAATACTAGGAATTGTACAAATTTGATAGTAATTTTATAAACACTCTTGATAACTTACACAATATGTCCAGTTCCACAGAGGCCTCGGATTCTCCCACCATGTTATCTGATCTGCAGGTGATTTTGCATTTGTTGTCCAGGGAGGAGACGTTCGTCAGTTTGAGCTGCGACCTTGATATCTGACCTGAGCCTTCCTCCTGTGAGTGTAAGTTACAGCAAGGCCAATGTCATTTCTATTTAAAGTCAACACGCAATCCAACCCCACCATATTTACTTTCATAATGCTTATTGTGAAGGATTCGTTACTGTTGCACGTTATTCCAAAGAGAAAAAATATGTTTTTAATCAAAATGCAATCACAATCTGCTGGCGTCATTTCGGCGGATGACCAGTTGCATAATGTTGAGCGAGTATAATGTTGTTTTTGAGAATATCCTCTTACACCACATTAAGAAAATGGTTTGCAAATGGCAATTTATATTGCCTTTAAGGTGTTTCTACATTGATCCATCAATCAAAGCCTTAAAATCGGTTTTAAAAAGTCCATATTTCATTTGTTATCATCTATTATATTAATTTATTAATTTTCCTTTGGCTTAGTGTCTTTATTCAGCACATGCCAACTATTCCAGCATATGTTTTACACAGTGGATGCCCTTCCAGCTGCAACCCATCACTAGGAAACACCCATACACTACAGACAATTTAGCTTACCCAATTCACCTATAGCACATGTCTTTGGACTGTGGGGGAAACCGAAGTACCCGGAGGAAACCCACGCCAACACAGGGAAAACATGCAAACTCCACACAGAAACGCCAACTGACCCAGCTGGGGCTCAAATCAGTTCACTTTCTTGCTGTAAGGCGATCGTGCTACCCGCTGCACCACCATGCAGCCCACTATGCAAGTCAATAGGTCAATTCATAATATCTTATAACAGAAGAAAGAAACTGATAAAGGCTTAAAACCACGTGAGGGAGAGTAAATGATGAAGTAATTTTCATTTTAGGTGAAGTAACTCTTTAATGGTGAATCTAGAGGACTGATAATAACAAGACGAGGTCTCTTAATTCCTTCCAGAGCTGTGTATTGTATCTGTAAAAACAATACACTGAAGCTAAAACTGTTTAGTGTTTTTTCTGCAAAAATCTTAAGCAAAAAAATAATAATCCAAACGACAACAGATGGGCTTTGGTCTCAGTCTGTCAATAATACACTCTCAAACCTTGTTAAAAGCTCATTAGCATGTAAGACTAACCTATTATACAAATGTTAAAGTGCCCCATTATGATAATTTCTCATTTTCTTTGGAAGGGCTCCTAAAAAATCTATTCAAGGTCAAAAACACTTTAGTTTTCTCATAATATACTTTTTTTTTCTCTCAGTGTCTGAAAGTGTTTCTGAGAGCCTACTCTGTTCTAATTGGTCAGATGATTCTACTCTGTTCTGATTGGTCAGATGATTCTACTCTGCTCTGATTGGTTAGATCAACCAGTCTGAAGTGACTGGTCTATTTCCTTACAGCATTTGTCAATCACCAAAACCCACAATATTATGCTCATTTTTGATATGTATCCCTATATACATTTCTGAAGATCAGGAAATACGTCCCAGAAAGAACGTTTTTTTGCGGTTTTTGTTTTCACAATTTAGCCAGAGGCCGATGTGTATGCTTTTTCAGATCTCAAATTTCTCTTGCAAGTGCCATTTGCGTCTGCTGTGTAAATCCACTAGAGGCTGCTGTCGACTGATTGACAGACTAACTGACCGACCAATACCCCCATCAACCCACTTCCCTAAACCCAACCGACAGTGTTTACAAAAGCAATCCAGAAATAGAAAAGTCCTCACAGTTTTCACCCTGTTATTTACTTGTTTTTTTGTTTTTTTTGCCTTTTGTTTTTGTTTTTGTTTTACCCGCTTTCTGGAACCGTTCTTCGCCAGACTCAAACCCTGTTGTCGTGGTGAACTCCTCTCTGCATATCAAGACCACTGACGTACATGGCGAGCTACTGGACAAACTAGTAACAGCGGAAAAGCTGTCCATAGGTCAGCTGGTAGAGTGAAAAAAAACAGATGCCATTTGCGGTGTCATACCGCCCCCTAGCATTCGTTTTAAAAACGAAATGCAGCCAGACGTACCTCTTGCTACATAATTAGCACTCTCCAGAAATGTATACAGGGGTACGTATTTACAATGAGCCTGTGTTGATATAGTGTAAATTTCAACTCTTCCCCAGCACCAGGCACGTACACACATAGGGATCAACCAGTGCAGTGTACATGCCCTTTTGAGTCTGGGATATAAAGTGCCCTTCCAAAAAGAAGGTAAGTGCCCCACCCTCTCTTCATTCCGCGATCGCCTTTCTCAGCCCCACACCAGCTCTTCAGTTCACGATCTCACCTACACCCCCACCCCGCCCGGTCTTCAGTTCGCGATTCCACCTATACACATCAACCCACCGCCTCCCCCTTTGCTCTTCAGTTCACAAAGTTCCGCCATCTTGCCAACAACATTGTGACGTCTCGCATGGTTTAATGGGATCTCGATAACTGCAAGTTATGCCTCTAACTTACTACAAGCACTTGCCCCTGTCTTGCAATTCGCAGACAGATTGAATGAGCATGTGTTGTAGACTCCTTATTGCTGTGCATTGTGGGATTGATTGAGTGCACTTTGGTTTCAGACACCACTAAAAATGGCTGCTCCCTAAATAGTGCAATATTTGAGGGTATAGGGCGTGATTTCGGGAACAGCTTAAGTAACGTATTTCAAATTCATGAAAAATGTAGGCAGCGCCCTCTAGTGGATTTGTCATCTGAAACGTGCAACGAAACATATTTTACATTTCGTATAAAAAAAACGTGGGCCTGTATTTCGAATGAGCCTTAATTGGACACTAACATGAAGTGGGATGACCTGACAAACCTGTAGATAGCAGTGTTAGAACTACTAATATATATTTAAACGAACATTGATAAGAATTACCTTGAGCGCTGAATTTAGCTTGCAGGTGGTCCAGGTGAGGTTTGGAGTGGGCATTCCCGAGGTGTTGCAGGTCAATGTCACATTCAACCCTCTCTTCATGGTGATGTTTGTGGGCGTGAGAGTCACAGTGGGGAGGACTAGAAAGAAATAGAGCAATGAAGTACTACAACTTAGTCATAACTCATATGAAGTCATATATCGATAAGTATATGGTTTATTTTATCTAGTATATTTTATCTAACAGAAAACGTTGATCCTGACCTGACTAAATATTGCATCTGCTGAAGTCTGAATCCTAATTAGGAATATTAGCATAATGCAGTCAATAAGCCTATGCAAGGAATCAAGGCAAATTGTGGTGTTGCTGTCCTGTCATAGAGAAACTGATCAATTCGCTTGAACACACCCCTCAATATGCATTCAAACTGATAGAGGCTCTGATATGATACGATACAATACAATACGATATGATAGGATACAATACAATACCATATGATATGATATAATGGTGGCACGGTGGCTCAGTGGTTATCACTGTCGCCTCACAGCAAGAAGGCCGCTGGTTCGAGTCCTGGCTGGGCCAGTTAGCATTTCTGTGTGGAGTTTGCATGTTCTCCCCATGTTTACATGGGTATCCTCCGGGTGCTCCGGTTTCCCCCACAGTCCAAAGACATGCGCTATAGGTGAGTTGGATGAACTAAACTGGTCGTAGTGCATGAGTGTGTGTGTGAGTGTGTGAGAGTGAATGTGAGTGTGTATGGGTGTTTCCCAGTACTGGATTGCAGCTGGATGTGTAAAACATATGCTGGAATAGTTGACGGTTCATTCCGCTGTGGCGACCTCTGAAATAGAGACTAAGCCGAAGCTGAATGAATGATATGATATGATATACGATACGTTACGATACGGTATGATACAATACAGTACAGTAGGATACGATACGATACAATACGATACAATATGACAGGATATGAATAAGCCGTCCATTGCGTCCTCTATCTCCACCCTTTTGCCTCGACCTCCAAGACCATTTGGTGTCCCACAGTCCCATCTGCTCGCAGCCTTCGCCCAGGGCTCTTCTGTCATCAGCTCTGTCCCCTGGGTGTCATTAGCCAAAGCTTGTCTCTCTACTGACACCTCCATAGGCTCCCGTTCTAGCTGTGCTCTGGATTCTTGCCCGACTTTCCAGGCAAGGGTGTCAAAAGGCGGAGCTAGATGCGCAGCTGAATGCTAGTGGTTTATAGAGAAGCATCACTCGCGCATACACAAGCAGGAGAATGAAAACAAAGAAACCGCCATTTTTAAATACACAGCTGAGACATTACAGCGTAATAATACAGTACCGCACCACTCAGTGGAAACGGGCCATTAAGTACACTAGAACACAGGTGTCAAACTCAGTTCCTGGAGGGCTGCAGCTTTTCACATATTAACTTTAACCCTAATTAAACACACCTGATCAAGCTAATTGAGTCCTTCAGACTTGTTTGAAACCCAGAGGTAAGGGTGTTGAAGCAGGGTTGCAACTAAACTACGCAGAGTAGCGGCCCTCCAGGAACTGGATTTAACACCTGTGCTCTAGCAAATACTGGGTTGTAATAATCCAACGCTGGATTAAATGTGGACCCAAGAAAAACTGTTTTATGTTTAAAAGTGTCATTTAAATTGAATTGAAAGAAATCCACCAAATATTGGAAGTGTTTTTTTCTTCTGCGGCGCAAGTCATTTATTAAATATAGAAAAGATTGACGCAGCTTCTCCTACTTCACAGTAAAGTCCGTTTTTACTGTTGATATTTGGCACCAGTTAATCAGGAAGTGACGATTTTGTTCTCTTTGACTCACTTGCTGCTTTATTCGCACGTCTTTTATGCGATATTACAGTTTTGCGCATAAATTTAATTTACATTGTAATATTGTTCGTTGTTGTGTGGAAGAAGAAGACAGGGTCGGCGATATAAGGTAAGTAACTGTTTATTTATCTTTAAATGCACACACACACACAAGCTCTGGTGTCTGTGTGGGTGCTCTCTCCTCTCCCGGCTGCTCCTTCTCCTCTCCTTTAAGAAGAGTGTCTCTCCGGCCTAATCACTAGAATAAACAGGTGTTATTTATTATTTCTGATTGGCCTGCTGACTAGCCGCCGGGCTCTGAGCATGCTCTCCCCTCTCATTGGGTGTTCGATCATGCTTACCTCTCCACACACATCTTTGGATGGAATTTTTTTTATATACTTTTATTTTTTCAATAAAATGTGATACATACATACTGTATTATGTAACACCAATCAAAGAACACCCACCCCATTCCGACAGAGCCATAAATATATAGAGTTGAAGTCAGAGTTATTAGCCCCCCTTTGAATTCTTTTTTCTTTTTTAAATATTTCCCAAATGATGTTTAATAGAGCAAAGACATTTTCACAGTATGTCTGATAATGTTTTTTTCTTATAGAGAAAGTCTTATTTGTTTTATTTCTGCTAGAATAAAAGCAGTTTTCAAATTTTTTAAACACCATTTTAAGGTCAAAATTATTAGTCCCCTTAAACAATATTTTTTTCGATAGTCTACAAAACAAACCATCATTATACAATAACTTAATTACCCTAACCTGCCTAGTTAACCTAATTAACCTAGTTAAGCCTTTAAATGTCACTTTAAGCTGTATAGAAGTGTCTTGAAAAATATCTAGTCAAATATTATTTACTGTCATCATGGCAAAGATAAAATAAATCAGTTATTAGAGATGAGTTATTAAAACTATTATGTTTAGAAATGTGTTGAAAAAAATCTTCTCTCCGTTAAACAGAAATTGGAGAAAAAAATAAACAGGGGGGCTAATAATTCAGGTGGGCTAATAATTCAAACTCCAACTGTATATACACATGTAAAAAAATAAATAAAAGGAAAAACAAATAATAAACTTAAAAAAAAAACCTTAAGACACGGACAGTTCAACACAATGAAAGTGAAAAATATATTAAAGTTAGTCATAACAAACACAGTGCCCATTAACACAGTCACATTGTTTGGGAATACTAAATGGTCAGTCCAGTCTTATCTAAAAAATGAAGCAAGAAGTCCTAAATCTTGTAAAATATGTGCATTTTTGGTTTGATTGAGTAAGTCAGTCTTTCCATTGCTATGCAAGAAGACATTTCCTTAATCCAGAGAGACAAAGACCATGAATACTTTCCAGTGAATGGCGCTTTGCATGTGATAGACACAAATTTATAAACTTCTGTTCATATGACTTCAGCGATCAAGTCCAAGAATACAGAATTTAGGGCAAACTGGGATTTCTTTACAAATAGCTTTAAAGATTATACCTATTAATTCTTTCCAAAAAGATTGCAAGTGCTCACATTGCCAAACACAATGGAATAGAGTGCCCGTGTAAGTCAAACATTTTCCACAAATGTCCAAAATATTTCTATTAAATTTATTTAACATGTCTGGTGTTATATATGTTCTCATTATCCTATTACATTTGGATTAGTTTAAAACGGGTATTGATTGATAATGTTTGCGCTTGAACACAACTTCCTTCCCATTCATTTTCTGTACCATCCATCTGAAAGTCATCAATCAAAGCCAGTCTTTTATGATCTGCAGATTCTTTGGAAGCATTAACGAATTAGCTACATAGTGTAGAAAATGTTTATTTGGCACTTGGGTGTTTAACTGCAATTTCTTCTGAACTACTTAGGGTCAGGCACTGATATGAGTTTTACAGTTGAAGTCAGAATTATTAGCCCCCCTTTGATTTTTTTCCCCTTTTTTAAATATTTCCCGCATGATGTTTAACAGAGCAAGGAAATTTTCACAGTATGTCTAATCATATTTTTTCTTCTGGAGAAAGTCTTATTAGTTTTATTTCGGCTAGAATAAAAGAAGTTTTGAATTTTTTTATGAACAATTTTTAGGTCAAAATTATGAGCCCCTTTAAGCTATTTTTTTCCCGACTGTCTTCAGAACAAACCACTGTTATACAATAACTTGTCTAATTACCCTAACCTGCCTAGTTGGCCTAATTAACCTAGTTAAGCCTTTAAATGTCACTTTAAGCTGTATAGAAGTGTCTTGAAAAATATCTAGTCAAATATTATTTACTGTCATCATGGCAGATAAAATAAATCAGTTATTAGAGATGAGTTATTAAAAGTATTATGTTTAGAAATGTGTTGAAAAAATCTGCTCTTCGTTAAACAGAAATTGGGGGGGGGGGGATAAACAGGGGGGCTAATAATTCTGACTTCAACTGTAGATGTTATAAAATTACGGATCTGAAGATACTTAAAACAATGAGACTGAGGAGTTTTATATCTTTCCTTCAAGGGAAACAAATGTTTTGAACAAAAATGATGGTGAGTTATATTCCGGATTAAATACCAACTTGTTTTCCTTGACAAACCTTCCTTTTCTAGTATAAACTACGAATGATTTTACCACAGTTAATATGCCGCTGTAGCTGGTTCCGAAATTGTGGTAAGCCAAAGCGATCCACTGGAGTACTTTACATTTTCTTTCATGGTACAAAAGTGGAAAGAAAAGCAGCATTTGGCCTAAAGCCAGCAGACGCTCGCAGAAGAGTCTCAGTGCTAAATGTCTCATTGTTTTTGCATTCTGGGGATCCCCCTGTCTGTCTCTATTTTCCCTTTTCCTCCCTCTCTCTCTCTCTCTTGTCCTCTCTTCCTCCCTCGAGGGCCTTCTGCTGTGGTATTGCTTAAAATAGGCCTGGCTGGAGGCTTATCTCTGGATCAATAAGTATCCACGTCTCAAGCCACAGCCATAAAACTATGGACAAATCACATCTTACTAAACACACAAGCGCAAACGTCTGTCTTAAATGCTTTATAACATCTGTTCTGAGCAAAACCATTGCAATTTGGCAGATGTTTCCAGGTCAGACGTCATTATTTTACTTCAGTCTTTCAAAATCTTTCATTCACTTTCCTTTGGCTTAGTCTCTATTTCTGAGGTCGCCACGGCGGAATGAACCGCCAACTTTTCCAGCATATGTTTTATATCGCGAATGCCCTTCCAGCTGCAACCCAGTACTGGAAATCACCCCTACACATTCATTTACACACACTACGGCCAATTTAGTTTATTCAATTCCCCTATAGCGCATGACTTTGGACTATGGGGGAAGCAGGAGCACCCAGAGGAAACACGTGGAGAAAAACCTTCTGGTCCAGCCGGGACTCGAACCGGTGACCTTCTTGCTGTGAGGTGACAGTGCTAACAACTTAGCCACCTGCTTAAAATCTTCTGATCTCAAAAGCGAAATGTGGTTTCTTCTAATATGACAGAAGTCGTCTGTGTGTGTTTAGAGTCTGATCCAGCTCTTACCGCAGTCGGGCAGCGTGAATGTCGCCAGCGCTCTCCGCTTTCCTCCCTCCTCCACACACAGCAGCTCTTCTGCCTCCTCCACCCGCCACTGCTTCAGCCACATGTTGTCACACGAGCACTGCAGAGGATTGCCTGCCAGCAGCCTGCAAACATACGACCACATACAAGTGTATTAGGACAGAGCCCTGAGACATGCTGTACATTCAGTCATTCATTCATTTTCCTTTGGCTTATTCCCTTATTTATCAGGGGTTGCCACAGCGGAATGAATCGCCAACTATTCCGGCACATGTTTTACGCAGCCACATTGCCACATTGAGCTTCATTATAATGACATTATTTGATTAATGTACCCTGCAGGCAATGTTTGTTTCTAGTTAGTTACATGCAGTTTTAATGACTTGATGTTACAATTGATGGATTGATTTATGATTTTTAAAAGAATTTAAATGATAGATTCCTGTATTGTCTTTTATGACAGAAATATGTTTTTTAAGCATCTAAATACACTAAAAATATTTTTGATAATTTCTTGCAGCAAAAACAAAACAAAACAAAACAAAACAAAACAAAACAAAACAAAACAA
>CAIGQZ010000348.1:98145-118157 GCA_903798205.1 Danio tinwini | reverse complement strand
CAACGCAACACAACCCGTCAAGTCAAGTAATCTCAACTCAACTCAACTCAACATTCAACTCAACAAAACTCAACTCAGCTTAACTCAACTCAACTCAAAACAACACAACACAACACAACTCAAGTCACTCCAATACAAGTCAAGTCAAGTCAACTCAACTCCACTCAACATTTAACTCAACAAAACTCAACTCAACACAACACAACTCAAGTCAATCCAATACAAGTCAAGTCAAATCAAATCAAATCAAGTCAAGTCAAGTCAAGTCAAGTCAAGTCAAGTCAAGTCAAGTCAAATCAACTCAACTCAAATCAACTCCACTCAACATTCAACTCAACTCAACTCAACACAACACAACACAACACAACACAACACAACACAACACAACACTACTCAATTCAAATCAAATCAAGTCAATCCAATTCAATCCAATTCAACTTAACTCAACTCAACTCAACATGGAACTCAACAAAACTCAACTCAACACAACATAACACAACACAACTCAAGTCAATCCAACCCAAGTCACGTCAAGTCAACTCAACTCAACTCAACTCAACTCAACATTCAACTCAACAAAACTCAACTCAACCCAACACAACACAACTCAACTCAACTCAACTCAATCCAATCCAATCCAATCCAAGTCAACTCAACTCAACATTTAACTCAACAAAACTCAACTCAACTCAACTCAGCTCAACTCAACTCAACACAACACAACACAACACAACACAACACAACACAACACAACACAACACAACACAACACAACTCAAGTCAATCCAACCCAAGTCACATCAAGTCAGTCAACTCAACTTAACATTCAACTCAACAAAACTCAATTCAGCTCATCTCAACTCAACTCAACTCAACTCAACTCAACTTAACTCAACATTAAACTCAACAAAACTCAACACAACCCAAGTCTATGGGTTAAGAGATCTAAATCTCTTTCTAAATTTCTGACTTTTACTTGTGCTAAGGTTAACATATGGATGTAACAGACAAATCAGCTTAGATTACTAAAATCAAAAAAGACTCACAGATATGAGATGTTTAAATGACGAAACGTCTTCCAGGAAAGTTTGGACAGATTGTTCGCCTTAAGATTCCTGTAGAACAAGGCAATCATCAGCACTGACAAAAAATACATATGTTTAAAAGACATTAAATTACAACAGTAATTAATTACTAAAACAATTCTAGAACTTTTTAAACACCCAAGATAAGCCAAGCCGGACCTCCAGCTCCTCCACAGCTAAACCACTCACAGATATTGTAGTTTCGAGTTGCTCTGGAAGGCCAGCCTGGCAATATATGCCAGCTTGGTGTTTATGACGGTTCTGTAGGAAAAGACAAACAATGAGGTCAAACGTTTCCATCTCACAGCTTATAAAGAGAATAAAAAATGTTGATCCACAGTTTAGTACTTACAGGTTTCTGAGGCTGCGGTAAAATTCGAGATCTCTTTCATTAATGGACGTGAAACTGATTTGATTTGCAATGTATCTGTAAACAACAACAACAACAACAACAACAACAACAACAACAACAACAACATTACTAAGGGTACATTTCAAAGCAAAAATAAAAACTAAAAACTTTTTTAAGAGATACAAATCTATTTGAATAAACTAATAAATAAATAATATAAGTATAATAATTATAATCATAATGATGATTATAATAATGCATTTTACTTAATGGCACCTTTCGACACTCATTTTACTTAATGGCGCCTTTCGACACTCATTTCGATCAAACATTATAGCAAAAAAAAATTAAAAAACTTAAATTGAAAGACAATAAATACAATACAGTTTTAAAAAAATATGATGATGAAGATGATAATGATAATATAAACAGTAATAATGATAATAATAATACGAATAATAATGCATTTTATTTAAAGGCGCCTTTCTTGCCACTCAAAATGATGAAAAAATGAAATGAAAAAATACAAAATTAGGGCGGCACGGTAGCTCAGTGGTAAGCACTGTCGCCTTACAGCAAGAAGGTCACTGGTTTGAGTCCCGGCTGGGTCAGTTGGCATTTCTGTGTGGAGTTTGCATGTTCTCCCCGTGTTGGCGTGGGTTTCCTTCGGGTGCTCTGGTTTCCCACACAGTCCAAACACATGCGCTATAGGTGAATTAGGTAAACAAAATTGGTCGTAGTGTGTGAATGTATTTCCCAGTTAGGGTTACTGGATAGACATCTGCTGTAAAACGTATACTGGAATAGTTGGCGGATCCACTGTGGTGACTCCTGATGAATAAAGGGACTATGCTGAAGGAAAATGAATGAATGAATATATTTATTTTATTTCTTGTTGACAAATTATTTGAAGGGTCATGGCAAGGATTCTTGCTTTAAATATGCCCAACAAGATGTTTTATATACTGTATAAAGTAAAGTGTGTTTTTTTATGTAAATGATGGTAAAATTGTATAATAGTCATCATTTTAAATCCAACAAACATGACAGAGGAAACGGTTGTTCAAGTCTTTTGACTCT
This sequence comes from Danio tinwini, assembly GCA_903798205.1. Taxonomy (NCBI): domain Eukaryota; kingdom Metazoa; phylum Chordata; class Actinopteri; order Cypriniformes; family Danionidae; genus Danio; species Danio tinwini. The sequence continues at coordinate 115,641 of CAIGQZ010000348.1, read as the reverse complement.
GTCCCTTTCTGAACAGATTCTGGACAAACATATTTGACTAGTACTCCAAGGCTTATAGCAGACCTTTACTATCAGATGCCAAACTTGCAATCTTTGGCAAGTCTTCTCTCCCTGAACAATGCAGGAGTCTTTAATGCAAGGCATGGTGGTGGCTAAAAGACTATTGCTTAGCAAATGGAAATCACCTTTAGCCCCCTCGTTCCAGAACTGGATTTCCGACATGCTATCTGTTATTCAGATGGAGAGACTCAGATTTTTAAGGACTAGCTCGATAAGAACATTTTTGGCTATCTAGGGCCAATTTCTTGATTTATTTGACAAACCTATATCTCAAGAGCAATCCAGCGACCCCTCTGAGGTTTAGGTTATATACCCTTTCTAGTTTTTAATATATGTTTTGTGACTATGATGCATTTTTTTGTCTTTTTTCTTTTTTGTTTTGCTTTAAATTGTCCTTTGTATGTCTACATGAGCCAATGTTTGTTCTTGTTCTGCTTATATATACTGTATAAAAACTTTTTAAAAAAGTAATGAAAAAAAGAACAGGACAATCAATAAAAAAAATAAAAACTATAAAAATAAAAATATACAAAAATAGTTACCGTATTGGTAACACTTTATAATAACTACACACTATGAACCATTTATTAAGCATTAGCAAATGGTGAATTCATCATCCGTTAAGCATCAACTCTACATTAATAAACGTTAGTAAGCAGTTTATAACTGCAGCTACAAATGCTCTATTCTTGACTTAAAACCACATTTATAATGTGCTTAATGATTGTACTTTCATACTTTAATGATTTATTTTTCATTACTAATTTAAGTATTGCAATATTTACAAACCAGTTATTTAAGCATAGTTGGTGTTTTTTTAAGATCATTCAGAATGAGCTAGTGAATGACTAATAAGCTATTAAAATTAACATTTATAATTCAGGCATATTATTCAGGCATATACTACAGTAATAGTTAATTTGAATGTTAATGAATGCTTTTTAAACTCAACTTCATGCAGTTTTGTGATCTGATCTAAAGTGAGGACTATTCATGCTTTATAAATCCCTTATAAATGACAATTAAAGGCTCAGTTAAATTCTAAACAGGAAAAAAAGGAAATAAACAACTTTATTCATTTCTATTCGTTTGAAGATGCACAAATGAAACTGTATCGAATAAAAAATAGATCTTTGCAATCTTATTTAAAATAAAATAACTGTACAGTTTAAACATTGCATCTTATTGCTGTTGTTTTATCTAGTTTTATGTCGTATTTTGTTATTCAGCAAGGTTTAAACTTAACAGTAATTTTACATTTTAGATAAGATTGCAAAGATTACTGTTCATTTGATACTGAGCCTTTAATTGTCATTTATAATGGATTTATAAAGCATGAATAGTCCTCACTTTAGATTAGGTCACAAAACTGCACGAAGTTGAGTTAATAAAGCATTTATTAACATACATAGTAACCATTACTATATGCCTGAATAATAAGAGTTATAAATGTTAATTTCAGTAGTTTATTAATCACTTACTCATACTGAATGATCTTAAAAACCTGCAACTATGCTTAAATAACTGGTTTGTAAAAATTGCAATACTTAATTTAATAATGAAAAATCAATGAGTCACAAATGAAAGTACAATTATTAAGCACATTATAAATGTGGTTTTAAGTCAAGAATAGAGCATTTGTAGCTGCAGTTATAAACTGCTTACTAATGTTTATTAATGTAGAGTTAATGCTTAACAAATAATGAACTCACTAGATACTAATGCTTAATAAATGATTCATAATGTGTAGTTATTATAAAGTGTTACCAAAAACCTCAACAATTGTGTTGTTTCACTGTATTTTAAATCAAAGTAGTTTGAACATCAGCAAAATCCTTTTTAGTGGACTCTAATACAAATTAAAGCTGCATCACACTTCTCTTGTTCTGATGAATAAAAAACTCTTTGTCTTTGACACACTTATTTAAAAATATCTGCATGTGCAACTATTCATTTCTGTAAAACATCTGTATTGTTGACCCTTACACCTGTTTCTTAACCAACCTAACAATACACTGTAAATAATGCTGGGTTCCAGACAATTTCTTTATGTTGTCCCAACACAAATCAATTAAGTTAACTCAGTTGTTTTGCAAATTTAAGTGATTGAACATAAAATAATTAAGTTGTGCCCACCCAAAAAATAAATAAAAAAATTGTGTTGTTTCAACTTATTTTAATTAAGTAGTTTGAACAAGCAGCAAAAATATTTGTTTGACTGTACCATCCATTCATTTTCCTTCGGCTTAGTTCCTTATTTATCAGGGCTCGCCACAGTGGAATGTGGCAATGAACCACCAACTTATCCAGCATCCAACTTACACAGCCAATGCCCTTCCAGCTGCAACCCAGTACTGGGAAACATCCATAAACCCATTCACACACACTCATACACTATGGCCAGTTTAGTTTGTTCAATTCATCTATAGCTCATGTGTTTGGACTGTGGGTGAAACCGGAGCACACCTACATGGAGAGAACATGCAAACTCCTCACAGAAATGCCAACTGATCCAGCCGAGACTCGAACCAGCAACCTTATTGCTTTGAGGCGACAGTGCTAATCACTGAGCCACTGAGCTACCCCTAACAATACCAAACCGGTCCAAAAGCAGCACACTTTATTGGTATTTTTAAAAAACACTACTAAAATAAAAAAACAACCTAGAGGTAATGCTTTCAATTACTGTAAAACAAACTCTTCTTTTTAACCAAATGATTGGATTTGTCCATATTAGATCCAATATTGGGTTACAACAACCCACCATATCACAACTCATAGCACATTTTGCAACATGTCAGCAATAAGTACATTATATTTAACAATTATTGTTTTTTTATTTTTTTATTATTAAAGTACATAGCAATTAAAGACAGCTAAAAGCACTCTGATGCTCTGGTCGCATTTGAAACAGCAACTTAACGAAAAGATTAACAAAACATAAAATATAAGTATACACAGCACTCCAGCAGATAATAATAATAATAATAATAATAATAGTTATTATTATTATTATTATTATTATTATTATTATAAAAAAATTATATTAATAATAATAATAATAATAATAATAATAATAAAAATGGTGATTCATTCCATTGTGGCGACCCCTGATAAATCAGGGACTAAGCTAAAAAAGTGATGATAATAATAATAATAATAATGATGATGATGATGATGATGATGATGATGATGATGATGATGATGATGATGATGTTGATAACAACAACAACAACAATAATAATAATAATTACCATAATAACAAATAACACCAACAACTATAATAATAATAACAACAACAACAACAACAACAATAATAATAATAATAATAAAAACAACAATAACAACAACAACTACAACTATAATATAATAATAACAACAACCATAATAACAATGATAAAAACAACAACAATAATAATGATGATGATAATAATAATAATAATAATAATAACTACAATAATAATAATAATAATAATAATAATAATAATAATAACTATAGTAATAATAATAATAATAATAATAATAATAATGTCAATTTATTCCACTGTGGCGACCCATGAAAAATCTAGGACTAAGCTGCAAGAAAGTGAGAGAAAATTATAATAATAAGCAACAACATTATTAATAATAGCAGGGCAAACACTGGTCATACTGATGGGCAGCCCTTGGCGTTTAATTGTTGGCAGAATTGACCTCTCATTGACAACTAATCGAGGAACACTGATTTAAAGGATTTAAATGAAAATCTTGTCATGATTTACTCACGTTTCTTTCTTTCTGAACACAATATATATATTTTTTTTTTTTGAAGAATGTTGCAGCTGGCACCTATTGACTTTCACTGCAAAAAATATTTTCTTACTTGGAGTTTTTGTCTTGTTTCTAGTCCAAATATCTAAAAATACCTTAATCAAGAAGCACTTTTTAGAGCGGTAAAAAAATATTGTTTGATTCATTCATTCATTCATTTTCCTTCAGTTTAGTCTCTTATTTATTAGGAGTCGCCACAGTGGTATGCACTGCTAACTATTCCAGCATGTGTTTTACGCAGCGGATGCTTTTTCAGCGCAACCCAGCATTGGGAAACACCCATACACTCTCACATTCACACACTCATACACTACGGCCAATTTTACCCAATTCACTTATAATGCATGCGTTTGGACTGTGGGGGAAACCTGAGCACCCAGAGGAAACCCACACCAACACTGGGATAGCATGCAAACTCCTCACAGAAGTGCCAACTGACTCAGCTGGGACTCGAACCAGCGACCTTCTAGCTATGGGGCAACAGTGCTGCTAACCACTGAGCCACTATGCTGCAGGAATTTTATGTCAAAATTAAGTGAGTTTTTCCATAAAATAAGCAAAATAATCTGCCATTGGGGTAAGAACAATAAGCTTATTTCAAAGATTATTTTACTGACTCCATTGGCAGATAATTTAGCAAGTTTAAAGGAAAAACTCAATTAGTATTGATTTATTATTTCTGAAAATAAAACAAAGATTTTCACACATCTTGAAAATGTTTCCTGCTTTACTAATTTTTAGATGTTAAGACAAGAATTAAGATAAAATTTTTGCAGTGCAAAAATATTTTTTCCCCATGAAAGTCGAGAAGTGCCAGCAATCAACATTCTTCAAAATATCTTATTTTCTGTTCAACAAAAAAAAGAGAGAGTAAATAATGAGGTAAATTTTTTATTTTTGCGTGAACTATTCTTTTAAATTAACAAATATTATTCACTGATCTACTCTCAGAAAAATATTGTTGATGTTTATTCAAACTACTTATTTAAAATGAGCTGAATCAGCAATGTTGAGTTTTTTAGGGGGGACAACTTAATCATTTTATGTTCAATCCACTAACATTTGTAAAAACGAATAAGTTAACTTAATAAACAACCCACAGGATTTCTACAGGTTTCATCAAGTCAATTTTAAGACTCTCTAAGACCTTTTTAAGACTATTATAAAAGAAATTTTAGACTTACACAAGGCTAAACGCTAAAAAAAATTGTAATGGCCCAGTTAAAACAGATATTAGTGTAAGGAAGGTGATTAATCCATTTTAGTAAATAGAGTTATTAAATAAACCTTTGTTAAAACTTTTATTGAGATGGAGGTCTTAGCCCGATTAGGTAGCTTTGCATGAACATAGGAAAATTAAGACCTGTTTAAAATGATTTAAGACCTACAACACAAAGCATCAGTAAATTTAAGATTTTTTAAGACCCCGCAGATACCCTGAACCCAGCATTATTTACAGTGTTTAATAATATTATTATAATAATAACAATATACAATATCAACAACAATAGTAATAATAATACATTCATTCATTCATTTTCTTTTCAGCTTAGTCCCTTTATCAATCCGGGGTCGCCACAGCGGAATGAACCGCCTACTTATCCAGCACGTTTTACGCAGTGGATGCCCTTCCAGCAGCAACTCATCTCTGGGAAACATCCATAAACTCTTTCACACTCATACACCACAGACCTTTTGCTGTGAGGCGACAACACTATTTACTGTACCACCGCGTCACCGTAATAATAATAATAACAACAATAATAACAACAACAACAATATTAATAATAATAATAATAATAATAATAACGATAATAACAACAACAACAATAATGATGATAATAATAATAATTTTATTAAAAACATGATAATAGTAATATAATGATGATGATAAAAATAATAATATTAATAATAATAACAATCATAATAATAATATTAATAATAATAATAACAACAATAATAATAATAATAATAATAATAACAATCATAATAATAATAATAATAATAATAATAATAATAAATAAAACAACAACAATAATTATATTTGGAATAATAATATAATATATCTGGCATCCCCTGAAAAATCCGGGACTAAGCTGAAGAAAAATGAGTGATATCAACAATAATAATAATGTTTATATTATATACTTTCCTTGTAATGTAATTACAACTTAATAAATCATATAAATCAAACCCTTTTACAACATGCAAGATTTGATTACTCATTTTCTGCAGCTGAAAACGGTAAGACACCTAACAGTATTCCAGTATCTTTGCTATTTTGTGTTCATTCGTGCTTTTGCTTGTAGATAGACTTTTATTTTTTATTTTTGATAGAGTGCTGGTTTTCTTTTCAGCCTGTACACTGTAAAAAATGCTGAAATGACATCATGTTCACTAAACCCTAAATTAATTTAGTTAACCTAACAGTTTTTGAGAATTTAAGTGGATTGAACATAAAACGATTAAGTTATTAATCAAGAATCGAGAGTTCAGCTCATTTTATATACAGTAAGTATTTTTGTTTTTGAGTGCAACAAAAATTACTTAATTATTTCACAAACACAAAAACACCATCATCTACTGAAAAAAAATAATAATTTGATTTACTAAATTTTTAAGGTAGTGGTTGCAAACTAAATGGGCTGAATTTAAACAAACAAATTAAGTTGAACATTACTACATTTAATGTGTTTAAATTCAGTCCATATACATTGTTTGCAAGCACTTACCTTTAAAAGAATTGAGCAAATCCAGTGTATCGTTTTTGTTTCAGTGTATATGACCCTCAGCATGACTTACATGTCAGTGACGTTCTCCATGTCCGCCTCGGACTCCAGCTTGGGGAAAGCCATAATACTGCGCTCCGAGTCCACGCAGGAGATCCGCAAACCCATGCACGTGCAGAGCTCCGGACAAGCGGTCGCGGGCCTCCAGAGCGCGAGCAGCATCACCGCCCAACCGAACCCGCAGCCCGCCATGCCGAAGCTCATCCCCGTGTCCTCACCTCCAGATTTAACGACCCCCGAAGAAAACCCGGAGTCTGGAGACGCGCAGAGCCGGAGCAGAAAAAGCAACAGTGAAATACCGAGTGACCGTATATTCCTACAGAACGAATGCCCGAGATGCTGCGCTCAATGACGCTCGGATGCGGACTGGAGACGCGCTCTGGAGACGCGCTGGATGATGCGCGAGTTTGAGGGGAGGAGACCAGCAGGACACATCAATCAATCATTCACTCACACGCGTTATTGACCGCCTGACAACATCCTTACACTGATCAAGGCTTTCTTTATGGTGTATCAGTGCTGTGGGGAATCTCGTGGTTACTAATTACTATACTGATCATGTGGTTTAGGTAGAGTTGTTGTTGTTTGCTGCTTCGTGAGGTGAATGGTTATTTGTGTGTGTGTGTGTGTGTGTGTGTGTGTGTGTGTGTGTGTGTGTGTGTGTGTGTGTGTGTGGTTCGTTTAGGTTCGAAGGCAGGAAAACTGACTACAGTTTAAATGACTTTGGGATCTTTTTTTTATGTAAATGTAATAAATGTTTATTTATTTATTTAACTAATTAATTAATTAATTTTGTTTTATGAAGATGATAATAGCTAATAATGATAACCTAATTTTAATTATTATTTATTTATATTCTGTTCTGAAATTTATAATAATAATATAATAATAATAATTATTATATTATTATATATTATTATTAATATTATTATTATTAATGGTAATATTATTATAATTTATAAGTATTATTACATCTTTTTATTTTTACGTATTTGTATTATTATTCTTATTATTATTATTAATGTTAATGTTATTAATATTAGAAATAAATACAAATAAATAAAGTTAATATTAAAAATAACATTAATATTATTTTAATATTATTATTACTTATTATTATTATTAATGTTAATATTAGTATTACTTATTATTATTATTATTAATAATAATAATAATAATAATGTTATTATTATTATTATTACTTGTAAGTATTATTAAGTATTATTGCCATTTTAATCAGGTAATCAGATTCCAAAACTTAGATACTTTAAATTAGGGTATATTACATTACTAAACACTAATCAGATTGTTACTTTATTGATTACATTTTATAATTAGTTGTGAAATGTTTTCAAGTTGGCGACACGATGGCTTAGTGGTTAGCACTGTCGCCTCACAGCAAGAAGGTCACTGGTTCGAGTCCCAGCTGGGCCAGTTGGCATTTCTGTGTGGAGTTTGCCTGTTCTCTCCATGTTGGCGTGGGTTTCCTCCGGGTGCTCCGGTTTCCCCCACAGTCTAAAAACATGCACTGTAGGTGAATTGAATGAACTAAAATTGGCTGTAGTGTATGAGTGTGTGCGAATGAGAGAGTGTATGGGTGTTTCCCAGTACTAGGTTGCGGCTGGAAGGGCATCCGCTGTGTAAAACATATGCTGGAATAGTTGACGGTTCATTGCACTGTGGCATCCTCTGAAATAGAGATTAAGATGAAGGAAAATGAATGAATGAATGTCTTCAAGTTTACTAACTGTGGATTTAAATATTTTAACCCCATAATTGTCAGCTTATTTTTGAGTTTGCACTTGAACAAGATATATGTTATCCATAAGATATGGATCAGTGGTTTAGATAAGTTCAATAAAAAAATAAATATATACTTTTCCAGTACTGGGTTGCGGCTGGAAGGGCATACGCTGCATAAAACATATGCTGGAATAGTTGGCTGTTCATTCCGCTGTGGTGATAAAGAACTAAGCCAAATGAAAATGAATAAATGAATAAATAAATACACAAATAAATATGTAAACAAACAAAAAATATATATATATAATTGTGGGACAGTAAAGCGTTAAACCAGGTAATGGTTTATTAATGTTTGTTCATGCAATATTCCCAAACATACATGAACTCTTAGCAAAAATCAGTCCAAGGCACTCCAAAAATGTGAAAAAAATATTAAAAAGCCTCTATTGACATGGTTATTCCTTAAAACTGCACCTGACACATGTTTAAGGAATAGCCATAAAGGCTTTTTAGCATTTTTTTCCAGATTTTTAGAGTGCCTTGGACTGATTTTTGCTGTTTTTATTGATAAATCCCAAAAAGCACCGATACATTAAGCTACCCCTGAGCACTCTTTGTTTGATTTTGGATTGTTATACATGAACCCTTATTTTGAGGGTAAAATATGTACTTTATTGGCGTGGGTTTTCTCCAGGTGCTCCGGTTTCCCCCACAAGTCCAAAGACATGCATCCACTATATACAGTTGAAGTCAAAATTGTTAGCCCTCCTTTGAATTAGTTTTTCTTTTTTAAATATTTCCCAAATGATGTTTAACAGAGTAAGAACATTTTCACAGTATGTCTGATAATATTTTCTCATTCTGAAATTGTTTTATTTCAGCTAGAACAAAAGCAGTTTAGAATTTTTGAAAAATTATTTTAAGGTCAAAATTATTAGCCTCTTTAAGCAATTTTTTTTTCAGATTGTCTACAAAACAAACCATCGTTATAAAATAACTTGTCTAGTTACCCTAACCTGCCTAGTTAACCTAATTAACCTAGTTAAGCCTTTATATGTCACTTTAAGCCGTATAGAAGTGTCTTGAAAAATATCTAATCAAATATTATTTACTGTCATCATGGCAGATAAAATAAATCAGTTATTAGAGATGAGTTATTAAAACTATAATGCTTAGAAATGTGTTGAAAAAATCTCTCCATTAAACAGAAGTTGGGGGAAAAAATAAACAGGGGGGCTAATAATTCTGACTTCAACTGTATAGGTGAATTGGGTAAGCTAAATTGTCTGTATGTGAATGAGTGTGTATGGGTGTTTCCCAGTGATGGGTTGCAGCTGGAAGGGCATCCGCTGCGTAAAACATAAGCTGGATAAGTTAGTGGTTCATTCCGCTGTGGCAACGCCTGATGAATAAAGGGAATAAGCCGAAAAGAAAATGAATGAATATACTTTACCTGTCTAATTTTAGGTTAATGTCAATAATTTACCCACACATTTGTATGTTCAGTTCACTGATGGTCACATGACAGTATGGTAAACAAATAAAATTTGTACTTTTATTTTAAATGGATGTATTTAACTGGGCAATTTTAATTTTTTTTTGTTATTTTTTGTATTATTTTATTAATTTACATACCATACAACTGATTTAATTATGGGGCGTCACGGTGGCACTGTCACCTCACAGCTAGAAGGTTGCTGGTTCAAGTCCCAGCAGTTGGCGTTTCTGTGTGAAGTTTGCATGTTCTCCCCGTGTTGGCGTGGGTTTCCTCCGGGTGCTCCGGTTTCCCACACAGTCCAAAGACATGCGCTATAGGTGAATTGGGTAGGCTAATTTGGCCATAGTGTATGAGTGTGAATGAGTGTGTATAGATGTTTCCCAGTGCTAGGTTGCAGCTGGAAGAGCTTCAGCTGCAGAAAACATGTGGCGGTGGTGACCCCACAATAATGAAAGGACTAAGCCGAAAATAAAATGAATGAATGTTTTACAAGATGCTTTGCATGTTATTATTATTTTGCATTTAGATAAAAAATAGAAAAGATAGAGGAAAAAAGACGCAAAATAATATAAAATAAATAAATAAAGTACTGAAGTTTCATTTTAGAACTTTTAGACCCCAGGCTGGAATAGCTTAGAGCCAAAAAAATCACTAAATCCGCCCCTGGCTATAGGTGAATTGAATAAACTGGCCATAGTGTATGAGTGTGTGTGAATGAATGTGTAGGCCTATAGGTGTTTGCAGTGCTGGGTTGCAGCTGCAAGGGCATCTGTTGCATGAAATATGCTGGAACAGTTGGCGGTTCATTCCGCTGTGGTGACCTCAGATGAATAAAGGGAGTAAGCCGAAGGAAAATTAATGAATTAATTAAGGATCTTATGAACTCACACACATGAAAACTTGACAAAGTAATTCTGTTAATAAACAGTTAAATGGATTCTCTTTAGATCAATATGGCAGCCTACAAAACAATCACGTGTAAAATAAACAAGCCGAAAACACTCTAAAAGTAACGTCAGATACTCTAAAAGTAACGTATGATTACATTTCTAAAAATACATTGTCTAGCTTGTTACCACACCAATTTCATTACGTAAATTGTAAGTAAAGGACAACGATTTCTATCCAGCGTGTGTGAGTGTGTGGCATTAGTTGATTTGTTGTCAAGTCAATAGACCATCCGTCAAAACAGCCAAATTACTCAATCAGTAAACAAATGAATGACCTTAAGATTTATTTCTGTCGAGCACGGAGCGACTTTTTTATTAATCAGTTGATGACTCTCTTACAACACACACGCACGAGCACGCGCACATCCACGCGCACTCAGAAACGCTCGTTTGTCGCCACCTGGCGTGAGGTGAGTTAACTAAACATTTGACAAACCCCATTCAATACAGTCGAGTTCCAATTAATTGTATATGTAATTATTGAGCAATTCCAGCGTTATGGATGTGACATTTGCAGTAAAATCTTAAAACATAAATTCACATAGAAAGTATGGTAAAATATTGAAACATCTGTTTATATTTTCCAAAACTACTGACCCCAGTGTTATGGGAGCAGAAAAATATCTATTTGTAAACATTTTTTATATATTAAATATGGAAACATGCGTTATGGATGTGATGAAAAAAGTTAGCAATATATGCAATATACTTTGTAGAAATTCTGTGAATTAAACTGCACAAGCCAAAATAAATAATGCTAATCAAAAGGATAAAAGTTGGTTTTCTATAGAACAAAAACGATTGATTTTATTTTATTTGACATTTTTTGCATATATGAGGAAAATGCTCCGTTATGGATGTGAAATTGCCACTTGTGTGATTTTGGGAAATCATATATAATTGTTTGAAAACATTAACAGATACATTTTTGAGTATTTTTAAAGCACTGTAAAATACTTGCTTACACAAAAAAATGCAATAACGGTATTTTTTCATGGCAAGGTTGACATTTGCATGGAATTTCTCTATTACTTTTTAACCATTTATTTAATTATTTTTATTTATGCTTCAAGTAACAGACATAACCTACAAAGACCAAACATATGACAATAGTCAAAAATGATAACAACTTAAACCAAGTTAAATAAGACACATATAAAACAATATAATTATGAAAAAAGTTTAAAATTTTAATTTTAGTTTAAAAAATTTGTCAAAAAGTCAGTGACATTTGCAAAATAATGATCGTAATATTCCAAAAATATATTACTTTCTATTTTTAACCAATCTAACAGGTTTATTAAGTACATCTGTTTTAAAGTGTCGAGTTGCCATCAATGCACAGCAGCTTTTTTTTTAGCTCCTGAAGCATAGATATATCTTTTATTTTTTATTTTTATTTTTTTTTTTTTTTGAAGTGTAAACTCAAATTTATTTGCAGTCCAGCAACAGCTTTCAACGATTCATCCAAACCTCATTTTGGGCTACACTATTAGTTGAGACAACCCAATTCACAAGCAACGCATTTAAAATAAGCGGCTTTAAAGAAAATAAATTGTGGTTGTATAAAGCTACACAAGTCAAAAACAAGTCAACTTAAAGAGAACCTTTTGGTTCCCATACCAGACTGCTGGTAAATATGAAGCATAGATATATCTATGCTCCTAAAGTCCATTCTAATGACGTCAGGAGTGACGCACGACGCGGGAATATAAATCAAAGGAGATTTATGGCTCGTTTCCACTGAGTGGTACAGTACGGTACGGTTCGGTACGGGTCACCTTTATCAAGCTTGCGTTTCCATTACAAAGGGTACCCTTTTTGTGGGCGTGGTGTACTACAGAGAGTTTCAGTCGACGTCATTCTCGCTCGAATAAATGTCTACAGTAAAGCTGTACAGGTCGTTCACATTATATGGGAAGCTCTTCTAACAAAACAGATGCTTTAAACATATTAATACTTGTTTATAAATGTTTATTACTAACATTTCTATGAACATGATTTGATTATAACTGCAGATCAATGACAGTGTTACAGCCTACTGTAACGTCTGCAATTATATAAAATAAATAAATAAATGCAACATATATGAACACATACAGACCCTTACAGTCTCCGATATGTTACCACTTACAGATAAACGACACACAGCATACATTAAGTCCTTATTTGAGTTCGGGAATCCTTGTAATCCTGTCGGGCTTCTCCTTTTTTTCTGCGCTTAACTCTCGTGTTTATCCTTTTCTTTCTGAATGGACCAGATGTCGAAGACGCTTCATTAATCACACACGCACGTTATTATTATCAGCTCAAGAATTTCGTTATATCAAATCTAGACGCGAACGCGGGCTCCCTGGAGAAAACAAAAAACCGCTCGCACTTTTAGACGGCCTCATAAAACAACAACAGGACACGGCAGATTCTTGGCTTTGTGGTTGTTCATCAAGACAACGACAAGGTTTGTTTTGAGCCCGGGTCATCCATGTATCGTTATTATATGCATATAGTTGTCTCGGCTGTGCATTTAAAAACATGGCGGCTCTATTGTTTTGATTCTGGCTAGCTCCACGAGATCGTGACGTATCTCTGTAAACCAATCAGCATTCAGCTGCGAGTGTAGCTCCACCTTTGGGTACCCTTTCTCGTCTTTGGTACCCTTTCGAAAGGGTGCCGAAAAAAAGTGGTACGGTACGGATCGGTTCGGTACGCTTTTGACAGTGGAAACGGCCATAAAAGCGTACCGACCCGTACCGTACCACTCAGTGGAAACGGGCCTTTAATGACACGCGAGTATTTTAGGCTATAAAGTATTAAAAACAAAGCTGTAGGATGTATATAAGTTAAACCAGGACTGCTATATTGAATTTACCTGACGGAGTTTGAGATTACATAAGGCAAATGATATGGCTAACGGCTTGAAATATGAAAGCCCTGCATAGACGCCATTTTGTGTTCTGTTGTGGTGTTAAAATGTGCACTTTTACTTGTTTATTTGCACCTTAATGCAAGTAGCACAAAACGAATCTTCAGGTGGTTCGTTGAAGGGTGCATTTAAAAGGATAGTTCACCCCAAAATTAAAATGTACTCACTATTTACTCTCCCTTGAGGGTTTTTTTATACGTGAACACAAAATAAGATAATTTGAAAAGGCCTCACAGCAAGAAGGTCACTGGTTCGGGCCTCGGCTGGGTCCGTTGGCATTTCTGTGTGGAGTTTATTCTTCCTGTGTTTGCGTGGAGTCACAGTTTCCCCGTGTTCGCGTGGGGTTCCTCCGGATGCTCCAGATTTCACCATAAGTCCAAAGACATGCAGGACAGGTGAATCGGGTAAGCTTAATTGTTTGTAGTGTATGATTGTGAATGTTTCCCAGTTATGGGTTTGAGCTGGAAGGGCATCCCCTGCGTAAAACATGTGCTGGATAAGTTGGCGGTTTATTCCGCTGTGGCAACCCCAGATTAATAATGGGACTAAGCCGAAAAGAAAATGAATGAATGAAAAGGCTGAAAACCACTAACAATTGACTTCCGTAATAGGAAAAATAAATACTATGCAAGTCACTAGTTTTCAGCATTCTTCAAAATATCTTCTTTTGTGTTTAGCATAAGAGATTCATGACAATTCTAAACAAGTAAGGAGTGAGTAAATGATGAGAGAATTTTATTTTTGAGTGAAGGATCCCTTAAAGATGTGCTTGGGTCATATGGGATGGTTTGCAGAATTACATTCCTCTGCTGCCATCTATCAGCGCTCACTGGTATTTGTTTTTTATTAAAAATAAAAAAAAAGCAGGTGAATCTAGAATTGCTGAACTCCTAGGCTAGATAAACCTATTATTTTTCAAAAACAATAATAAAAATTTTGAATGAAACAAATTATATGAAGTGTATGTGTATGTCTCGAACATATTAACTTAAATACTCCCACTATAACTTATTTGACTATCCACCTCAAGAGTCTTACAATCAGCTTCAATTATCATGAAATAAGTCAATTTTAGTATTTTTTTTTGTGTGTTTGTGTCTACAATATTTAGGTTAAGCATTTGCATGAAAGATAATTTTTTTTCCTGTGTCAATTTTTTTAGAATATTTTTAAACTAAATTCTGAAAATGTAAAACATTGAAAAAGTATCGAATATACCAGCTACACGTCAGTCGTGTATTCGGCCGCAGCCGGAAGTCAAAGATTAGAGTTTAGAATTTACAAATGATAATATTTCTATTACGAAAACACTTCGATCCGCTTCATAAGACGTTTTAACCCCCTGGCGGCAGATTTTTGCTAAATAAAAGTCCCTTTCCAGCACAAAACGACTTTACCATTTCAAAAAACGATTTCACCATTTCCAGATGCAAAAAGCTCTCGGGTAAAAAAGGTTCCTTACAAACATATTTTTGTCTTGTGTTAGCAGACCATTGTAATCCGCAGCCATACTCTCATTGTGGCAAAATAGAAAACGAAACCTTCGTTGCAGCACATTTATAAACGCAACACTGACAACCCATGTCTCCAAACATATCCGCTTCTACTTTTTTTAATTACAGTTTCTCTGCCATCTGAACACTGTAACAGGTCTTCGAAGCTATCATGCATATTAATGAAGTTGCACCTCATTCACAATAGAAAAACATTGTACAAAAAGATGTTAAAATCATTTATTTTCATTTGTTTACCACAGAGGACAATGAAATTTAAACACAGCAAAAAATTTTACAAAACAAATCTATTTACACAAAAAGAGAATACTTTTAGCTCTGAAACTGATCAAATACAATGATGTACATTTTAAAGCTGTTCTCCTCTGACTCGCAGAATCAAACTGAGTTATTCCCTTAAAACCTCAATGAAAACACTAAGTGAATCAGCAGACACTGTCGGATTAAGTTAAAAATAATCACTTCTTATCTCCTCGCATCCTTCACTCTTTTCTGCATCTCAGAGCATTCTCTGACAGAGATTGGACTGGCACTCAACACGACCCCTCTGCCAGTCTGATCCACTTGTACGTTCATCATACAGCACAAATCCACCAGCTCTCTTTGACAGTGCTGTATCCCGCTGTCCACTTCACCGCGTTTCACCGGGTCTTTTCGCAACACTCGAGTCTCTGCAGCAGAGAAGCCAATGAGTCCGGACAGCATGTTATCAGACAGATCCACATCCAAGTACCCACTTCCATCAGAGATGGTTGCCCCCAGTTTCCAAACTCCGCCACTAATGCGGAGATTTCCCACCAGCGTGACAATAAAAGCTTGCAGTCTGAAAACCTGAGCACTTTTGGGCGGCCAACATCCAGCCTGTAGGCTGCAAAGGTACATGGGAGTTTCTTTACAAGCTGAAGAATCTAGTGTGCTTGTGGAGCAACTTGCAAGGGATGTATTAGGAACTTCATTCAAGGTTCTGCTTTGGTAGGAGTTTCCAGGACAACTCCTTGAGGGAAAATTCACTTCTTCAGGTTTGGAGCCGTTGAGTAAACTTGAGTCATGTTGGTTCCTTTCAGAGTCTTCCAATGTACTTGGCGAGACTACATCTATCGGGCACATCACATTGTCCAACTCGTCCAACGGGATGTCATCAAAATCCTCAGGAACGTCCTCCACAGTGTTGTTTTGTGGGACATCATCGAAATGATCAGGAATGCTTCTGAAGTCATCATCCGGGATCTCGTCCATATCCCAGTCGTCTTGTCTGGAAACTTGAGGAAGGGGTTGAGATTGAGGATGTCTTAGGGAAGCTTCTGATGCCAGACTGCTGTAGCCGCTATCAGCTACACTGGCTATGAGGTCATCTGGTTCCTCGCGCTGTGGATGCGCCTCCTCAGGTAAACCCAACGTCCCACAAAGCACTCTGCTTTGAGAGTGAATCTCCAAGAGCTGTTCCACCTCCCCACCCAACACCTTCACGTTTTCTGCTTTCAAAAGCAACACCCCGAGACGTACTGCAACTGGGCCGACTAGCTGTAGCTTAGTGCCTGGTGGAAGGTTGGCATTGAGGGTTGGGATGGGTCGGTACTCCATGCCCTCTAGACTCTGCACTCCGTCCGTGAGCTGCAACATCAGCATGCGTGTTGGTTTGGCCTCCCATGGCCTTTGGGTTTCCTGTGTAACTGCCGAGACTTGATCATTGGAGCAGTCGGTGCCTCGGATGCGCTGCAGCTGAGTGTACGCAGGCTGGCTGACGTCTAGTAGGGAGTCCATCTGAACGCAGCAATGGTTGTTCAGTACTGTTTTCTGTGCTTCAGAAATCCTTTCGGGGAGAACTGGGTGGGCTAGATCTCGAAGGTCAGTCAGAAGCCATTGCTCCAGGACACGCTGATTAAGCTGTGATTGGGGTATGGATGCTCTGTCTGCCTCGTCCTTTATCCAGTTTACACAAGCATCCAGCCAGGCAGGGGGAACCTGTATGTGCCATTCGGAGCGCAGCCATGCCTGGGTTACCTGGACTTCACCCCCTGACATCCTCTCACCTTTCCAAACACCAGAGAGTCATCTTTTAAACATGAAGAGAGGCAAATGTATTGTAAAAATTTAGGTATTAATGTTTAATATTAATATTATTGTTATTATTATTAAGTTAAAGAGATAGTTCACCCCAAAATGAATATTCTGTCATTATTTACTCACCCTTCACTTGTTCAAAACTTGT
>CAIGQZ010000348.1:68411-93562 GCA_903798205.1 Danio tinwini | reverse complement strand
TGACATTTGCAATAAAATCTCAAAACATAAATTCACAGAGAAAGTATATGTTAACATTATAAGGAAACATCTTTTTATATTTTCCAGAACAACTAACCACAGAGTTATGGGAGCAAAAAAATATAAATTTGTAAACATTTTTTATATGTTAAATGAGGAAAATAAACATGCGTTATGGATGTGACAAAAAATATCTGTGAGTTTACAGTATGCAACATACTTTGTAGAAATTCTGTGAATTAAACCGCACAACCCAAAAGCAATAATGATAATCAAAAGGGTAAAAGTTAGCTTATTACAGAACAAAAACAATCAATTTTATTTTATTAAAGCTTTGTTATGGATGTGACATCTCTCTGTTATGGATGTGAAATTTCCACTTGTGTGACCATTGTAAATCAAAATAATTGTTTAAAAACATTGACAGAGACATTTTTGAGTATTTTTAAAGCACTGTAAAATACAAGCCTACACAAAAAAACGCAGAAACAGTTTCGCTATTTTGGCGAATATGTATTTTTTTTCATGGCAAGGTTGACATTTGCATGGAATTGCTCATATATATATATATATTGAATAAAATGTGTTTAGACACTCCAATAAAACTGGTTGCGTATTGAACTCTTTGAATCTTTAATCACAATATCCATGCAAAATATATGTTTTTACATATAGTTTTACGTTGGGACAATGACAGGGGGTCGTTTGGTGATTTCCGTTAAATACATTTTATTACATTATTAGAATTACCATGTTTTAACCATAATTTATCTATCATAATAGATAAAAAAGTAGTTTTTAATAATGAAAGACATCAACATGTAAACGAAAAGCCATTAGCCTTTAAATTATTATTATTTTTCATAGGATTGGTGTGTTAAGTTAGATTAACAACACAGCAATAGCGTTAGCTGCAGCAGATTGATTTTATAGCACCAGCATAAACTTTCTGACACCTTTATGGCATTCAAATAAATTAAAAATAAATACAGGCCACAACTGAATATTGAAAATTATCTCTGATTAGCGGTCCAAAATTAAACTTAGAATAGACTTGTGCTGAAAACATGATCTGTGTTGTTATAATGGCGTCGAAAAACTTGGTTGGCAGTAAGCTCCACAACCAACAGGAACCAACCAAAAGTATTTGAGGTTTTCTCTAAAATTAATAAGTACAAGTATGAAAGCGAAAGATTGAAGCAGTGTACTGATGCTGTGACGCAATACCTGATAGATTCAAAAGACCAAAGAGTCGTTAGATAGACAAGATTAATTAAATATCACATTTAACAACTATAGTGAGACGCGATCCAGCGGTACATCCTTGATAAACTATTCGACGTGCACTGCTCTCTGGGGTGACTGCTGAAGCTCAGACGCGCGCATATGCTGCAGCGTGTTTGTGTGGTCACGTGATGTGCGTTTTCAGTGGTATAGTGTGGAAGGAGGGCTTTTCAGAAATGCTAGATGAAACGCCAATGTGGACGAGGATCGTTTTCGTTCTAAAATGCCATTTTGAAACTAAGACGTATTAGTGTAAACGAAGCCTGAGTGTGTGTTTTTTGCAAGTGGGTTGCTGCTGCGACGGGAGCAGGGCAAAGGATCACTATGCTGGCTCAGCATTGTGATGTCCATCGACCATCGGCGATGAACGATGGTATCGTCTATCGGCCCAACCCTAATAAAGAGCTATTGTTGTGTGCACAACAATTGTATATTTATAACCACCTCTGAGGAATTTGGGGGTCATGAATCACTGGCATTGTTATTTTAGGGGTCTCGGGCTGAAAAGTTTGGGAACCCCAAAGAACCTGACTTTTAGACTATAGCTGACTTTTCCATCCCAAAAGGGGTCCAAAAACTGACCAAATGCACAAAAAACTGCCCAAAATATTAGATTAAATGAGTCAGATTTTGATGCAACTTTCCTTCACTTTTTGCAGGGTGGGTCCGCAGTTATTATTATTAAGTTATTATTATTTATTAATATATTATTTTTATGTATTATTACATTTATTATTATTTACCTAAATTAAACTGTAAAAAAATATTAATTTACATTTATAAATTTTTTTTCATAATTTATTCAGCATTAAATAATGTTAACATATCATCTTTTTCATGATAATTTCTCCACATTTTTTATGCTTAAAATGGGAGGTAAATGTCATTTCAGGTAAGCGTTCTGCTGATGATTCAGAGGAGGAAAAACCCTATAAGAGATCCCGAAACTCTGACGAAATGGTGGAGCTCAGAATTCTGCTACAGAGCAAAGTATGTCCTTGAGTTTTTAATTTTTTTTTATTTTAATGAAATTTCTCATATATCCATGCTGATTATTTCTTCTTCTCTCCAGAATGCAGGAGCTGTGATTGGAAAGGGTGGGAAAAATATTAAAGCTCTGCGCACAGATGTGAGTACTCTTCTGTTTGGTTTGCAGATTCTCACTTTACCTACTACAGTTTGTTGTCAATGGAGCTCAGATGTCTTTAGTGTACTGGGTTGTATTTGATATTTTAGTATATGTATTAAAAACAACAAAACCTGAAAAATATGTGTATCATAATTACAAATTGAAGCATTTCTGAATCTGTTATCCTGGCTAAAATAGTATATTTGGCCTTGTACATATTCTCATAATCTGTTCCTCTCCTGTTGTCCATTCTCCTCCAACATTATGAGAATTGAAAGTCACACTGAAAGTGTTTCCAATTAAAAAATGTATTCCTCTTCCACTCCCTCTCCCCTTTTCCTTGTTTTTTGTTTTTTATTTTGATTTCTCTGTTTATTTTTGGCCAATTCCCATATTCTGGATCGCCACGTACTGCGTTGCCGCCTGACCTCCTGACTCCCTGGTTGGCCACGCCCATAATCGCGCCCTTCCTATTGGGCGGCTCACTTGATTGACATCCGTGTGCTTGATTGCTCTGGTTGCTTGGCCCCGTCCCCTGCAGTACAATGCCACTGTGTCAGTCCCAGACAGCAGTGGGCCCGAGCGGTACGTGCCACTCAGATACTCCAACCTCCAAGTCATATCAGCTCTGTTACTGCCAATATCAGAACTGTTTTAACTTCCTTTAATGTGCAATCTACTCCCTTACTGCCATGAAACATGAATATGATGCTGTCATAACTCTCAATATGAATTTAAAATGCTGTTGTGCTTTATTCAAATGCCTTTTCTGTCATGTAAGGAAGCCCTTTCCCTCCCTGTTTCCCTCTCTGACATCACAAACTAGCTTTTTTTGTTTTCCTGGGAAATGTACTTCCTCCACAGTTTTCATTTTAAAGGTTTCTTGCTAATACAAGGCTGAATTTAGTTATAGAGGGTGAAGGGGCAGCACAGAATACATTTTCTCCCTTTTGTCTGTTGTAATGTAAGGTTTGACTTTGAAACTTTGCCCCTTCCCTCATCCCCAGTCTGCTCATTTGTCTCTGCTTTTTCTGTCTCTTCTCTACTGGATCTGGATCTCCCGCCACCTTCATGTACATCTCTGCTATTTTCTCTCTATGTTCTTTCTCTCTCTCAGGTCCAGCTTACACTAATGTGTTTTAGTTTTAAAACACTTATTTTTTTATACCGTTAGGCCTTCCATCCACACTACCCTAAACATGTGTTATTATTACATTGAAATGCTGTAGAGGCCGCTTTCGTTTGGAAATGCTGTTGCTCGGTGTCAGTGTCAAGAGTATCCGCTCAATCTTAAAAAGTCTTAAATTTCAAAAAACAATTATGTTTCCTCATTATAATACCGGGCCATTAGAAAAAAAATCCTTAAGCAGGTCACACACCAGAAGCGCCGCTTGGCGACGAGCTGCGCAGGGCCACACATTTCAGAATTCTAAACATAAGTTTCTATCAGGGTACACACACCAGCGCGGCAACTCGGCGGCGCCCAGCCACAACTCAGGACACTGTTCATATTTCTGCTGCGCCACAGAGCCATCTGATTAGTTTAGCTTTAAATAGCATGCAAATGTGCGCGTCTGGTGTGTGATACTTTCAACTGTCATGTGTGCGCAGTGTCGCGGCGCATCCTGTGTGTGGCGGCCTTTAATGTTTAGCCCTGTATAAGTCTAAAATGAAATTGTTAATGGTCTTTAAAAGTCTTAAATTTGACTTTATGAAAACTGCAAAATCCCTGCAGTGTAGACGTAGGAAAACAGATGTCAGAAAAAGGAGGCTTGGGTGCTGACATTTCGCTCCCTGATTGGGTCTTTTATACAATAGAACAAAATCAGTGCCATGTCTTCTCCTCTCCAAAACCTGTGGTCTGTTCTTCATACGTGGTTTACAAGTAAATTTTTACAGTAGGTCTGATAATATTTTTTTCTTTTGGAGAAAGTCTTATTTGTTTTATTTTGGCTAGAATAAAAGCAGATTTACATTTTTAAAGAACCATTATAATGTCAAAATTATTAGCCCCTTACGCTAATTATTATTGTTTTGATTGTCTACAGAACAAACGGTCATTATAGAATGACTTGCCTAATAATCCTTTACCTGCCTAGTTAACCTAATTAACCTAGTTAAACATTTAAATGTCACTTTAAGCTGTATAGAAGTGTCTTGAAAAATATCTAGTCAAATATTATTTACTGTCATCATGGCAAAGATAAAATAAATTATTAAGTATATATATATATATATATATATACACACACGCATACATACACACATACACTACCGGTCAAAAGTTTGGGGTAAGTTGTTTTTTTTTTTTTTTTTTTTTTTCGATGGACAGATCATTTTAGAAGCGGTTTATTTCTGCAAAGTCACTGCCATGACATAATAATAATATATGTATGATTGTATCTGTTTTTTTCGTTCAGAACAACAAAACCAGAACTTCCTACACACAAAGCATAAACAAAGCAGCGTTTAGTTCTTTTGTCACTTACCAAGGAGGGATTCGCTTCTGCAAATATGTCTGATAATCTAATAATCCCTATTGTTTGCAAATATTCCAGAAATGTTGTGAAATTACAGCTGGCCTCTTTGATATTAACCTGAATTTCTTAACCTTAACCTTTCGATCTTAACCTGAATTATTAACTTACTACGTCACTTCACTACATCACACAGATCGTCAGATCGCTCTCTTCAGCGAGAGGTGACACCAAACCAACTAGCCCAGTGGTCTCAAACTCCATTCCTGGAGGGCCACAGCTCTGCAGATTTTAGCTCCAACCACTTCCAACTCACACCTCCTTAATAGTCTTGAACAACTTGATTAGTTGGATCAGCTGTGTTTGATTAGGATTGGAGCAAAACTGTGCAGAGTTGCGGCCCTTCAGGAGTTAAGTTTGAGACCCATGAACTTGCCTAACCAACAGCCCGACAAAGCCCAGTGGCCAACCTTCGCCTTGGTGTGTCCCGGCCCAAATACTTTGGATTTTTGTTAATTTGGTAGGTGTGTGGGGTCATATGTTGTATGTTTTCAGCATGATAGTGGGGATGGAGGTCTTTTCAGAAACGCTGGGTAAAAAGCCAGTTTGTATGTGGATCGCTTTCACTCGATAATGCCTCTTTAAAACTAAAGAACATTAGTGTAAATGTGGCCTCAGTCTATAGCGCTCGCTATTACACTACAAATCTGACCTTCCCTGTTTCTTGACATTTCAGCAACAGGAAGGAGCTTCAGTTTGTTTTTCTGTCTTCCTCACTCCTCTTTGATTAAGAGTTGACTCTCTGGGGTCTGCTTTCTTTCCTCACATTTAATTGCACCAACAAAAGCACTGATTGTTTTCTTCAGGCAATGTTTAATGTCTAATATCAGCTTCTTTCTTCTCGTGGGATGCGATTTTTATCACTTTTACAGAATCCTAAGTGTCAGTGCCGATATTCCTACGGTGGCTGAGATATTGCTGAAGATCATACCTACTCTTGAAGAGGTGAGATTTATTATTTTTTTTTTTTTACAGTTTGTGAATTATACGGGAGTAGGGGTGGGGGGTAGAGCAAAAAATTAAAGTAACCACCACATATACAATCATATCAAAGAATTTAGACAACTTTAACATTTCTCACATTATCATTTTTTGTCTATAGTTTAGTAAATGCTAATAAAATATCCTGATAATGTCAGATAATTTTGATAGGATACAGAATGTAATGGACTACAACAGTTAGCAAAATAATTCTGGCAACTTTTAGTATGACAATATTAACACAATTATAAGTATGCACATTAAAAAAAAGTAATCTGGCTTTGTTATAAGAGATCATTGTGATAAATGTGTGTTACTGGACCAGCCAGCAGGTTGATCGCATTGTAAACCATGTAAAATGTTGTTTTGGTCATTCTAAAACACCGTTATTATTTCAGTATTAGTCTTATTATATTATTATTTACCTCCAGAATAGTCAAGACATCTGTTAATTGAGGTAAAGTTGGTTTTATATTTGGACATTCAAACATTCTCATTAATAATATAATTTTTAGAAAAGTATTGTTTGCAAATTCTAAATGGGAAAATCATATTGGCAGCCAATGACTATCAAAGTAACAGTCAATTAAATAGTGCTGATGTTTTTTTAAAGTCATTTAAATGCGATTTCAGACTTAATATTTAAATGAACGAATGTGCGACTATAAAACCAACTTTTTATCAATAATGAACCTGAACCCACTAGTAAAAAAATCAATTAATTATAGCTGGCATGTGAGTATTTTTACACATACACACACACACACACACACACACACACTGAATATATAATTTAAGTGAAAACATGTGAAATCACATTCAGATCAGTTTGTAAAATCAGTGAATTGTTTACTGCAGACTTACTCTAAACAGATCGTTATAATCAGTGAGATGATGTCAGTCTGATTTACAAATGAATTGTTCAGTGCAATTTTTGAACTGATTTAACAGGTTAACTGATGAAATTGCACACAATTTAAACACCATCTCGTCTATTGAGCCAGACATGTAAACTACCTGACAAAAGTCTTGTCGTCGATCCCAGTTGTAAAAGCAACAAATAATAACTTGATTTCTAGTTGATCATTTGCAAAAGTGGCAGAAGGTAGATTTTTCCGAAGGATCATCTGTTAAACTTCATCCCAATCATCACAAGTACTGCAGAAGGCCTACTGGAACCCGCATGGGCCCAAGATTCTCACAGAAATCAGTCAAGTTTGGTGAAGGAAATAATCAGTCATGGTATGATTATGGTTTGGGGATACATTCAGTTTGGGGGCGTGCGAGAGATCTGCAGAGTAGATGGCAACATCAACAGCCTGAGTTATCAAGACATTTGTGCTGCCCATTACATTACAAACCACAGGAGAGGGCAAATTCTTCAGCAGGATAGCGCTCCTTCTCATACTTCAGCCTCCACATCAAAGTTCCTGAAAGCAAAGAAGG
Source organism: Danio tinwini (assembly GCA_903798205.1). NCBI lineage: Eukaryota > Metazoa > Chordata > Actinopteri > Cypriniformes > Danionidae > Danio > Danio tinwini. Next base: position 86,185 of record CAIGQZ010000348.1, on the reverse strand, counting down.
TCAAGGTGCTCCAGGATTGGCCAGCCCAGTCATCAGATACGAATGTTAATGAGCATGTGTAGGGTAAGATGGAGGAGGCGTTGAAGATGAATCCAAAGAATCTTGATGAACTCTGGGAGTCCTGCAAGAACGCTTTCTTTGTTATTCCAGATGACTTATTAATAATCATTGCAGAGATGTCTGGATGCAGTCCTCCAAGCTGATGGGAGTCATACACAATATAAATTTTTTTCCACTGCACCATGACTTTATATTCTATTCTGGACATTATTTCTTGTAATTAAATCATTACAAATCAAGGCCTGATCATATTTTATTCTGGTCAAATAAGCAAAATCTAGTGGCCTTTGCCTTTCATATAAGCCACTTCTGATACTAAATGATCAACTAGAAGTCAAGTTATTGTTTGTTGTTCCTAAAACTTGGATCGGCGACAAGACTTTTGTCAGATAATGTATGTCTATCTGCATCTTTTTTTAAACTTGATTATTCTTTAAAAAATAATTGTCTTTTTTTTTATATGCTGCATATGTTGCATAAATGACATTGATTCTCCTCTCTAATTGGTTTGAGCAGTATCAGCATCACAAGGGTGTGGACTTTGACTGTGAACTGAGGCTCCTCATTCATCAGAGCTTAGCTGGCAGCATCATTGGACTGAAGGGTGCTAAGATTAAGGAACTGCGTGATGTAAGATGAGAATTCAGAAATATAAATATATTATATGAGAGGTATATTTTGTATAGCTGATGTTGTCTTAGTTGATCAATTAACACATTACATGCTTCTGTTCCAGAGCACCCAGACCACCATCAAGCTCTTTCAGGAGTGCTGTCCTCAGTCCACTGACCGTGTGGTGCTGGTGGGAGGCAAAGCAGAGCGGGTGGTGCAGTGCATTAAAACGATGCTCGAACTCATTGTGGAGGTCAGATTGATATCATTTGACTCCTGGTTTTCTTGTTGAACATGTTTCTCATCAGCTCTTTCTCTCTCCAGGCTCCTATTAAAGGACGTGCTCAGCAGTATGACCCTAACTTTTATGATGAGACATACGACTATGGAGGTTTCAGTGTGATGTATGAAGAGCGGGGCCGTCGGCCTATGGGAGGCTTCTCTTCGAGGGGGCGCAGCAGCGGCGGTGGCTTTGATCGGATGCCCTCTGGTGGAGGTCGTGGCGGCGGACACCACATGCAGAGCAGGAGGGACTATGATGACATCAGCCCACGCAGGGGCCCTCCTCCATCACAGAGAGGAGGAGGAAGAGGAGGACCTCGTCCTCCACGAAATATGGGACCCCCACACCACAGGAGAAGGTCTGACACTTTGATTAATTTACAGGGGGGGTAAGCATTGAACATATTGTCTTGGGAATAATATTTCTAAAGGAGCTGGTCACATGGAATTGAATCAGATTTTAGAAAAAAAATACAAATATAAAAATTTAACAAAACTAAAAAAAATCTGAAAATCTCGTTAATAACAATGAAATGACACAAGGAGAATGTACTGAACTACTGAAATGTATTTAATACTTCATATAAAAGGCTTTATTGGTGATAGCTGCTTGGACGCCTCTCATATGGAGTATGAAGTTACATTAATTGTTTAGGCTTCAATAGAGTGTAGAAATCTTGATAGTTCTGTGGGTCTCGTCTATCAAATCTAATCTTTATTTTGTATTTTCTATTGGATTCAAGTCAGGTGATTGGCTGGGCTATTCTACAGCTTGATTTTCTTTCTCTGAAAGTATCTAAGAGATTCCTTGGCTGTGTTTTGCATCATTGTCTTGCTGATATGTCCACCTTGGTTTCATCTTCATCCTCCTGCTAATGTAGATTGTAGGCTGAAGCTGCTAATATTAATTTACACTGATGAAGGGCAAAGGGTTGCTGAAGAACTACTGAGAGATTTCAGCTTTTGTCAGGCTTTCACTGCCTTTCTACACCTCTCTTTTTTAATTTGTTTAATACTTTTTCCCTGCGTCATTTCATTCTATTACACATAACTTAACTTGTAAACTAATTAGAGTTTTCCTTTGCATATGTGGATTTCTAAGGTTGTTACCAACATCCAGGGAAAAATTCAAGTCAACAGCTCCTTTTAAAAATATGTTTTCTGAGAAAAATGGTGAGGTGTTCAATGCTTATTTTCCTCACTGTATATGATTCATTTCAGAAATGCATTTCATTTTCAATCCATTTTCCTAATACTAGATTGATATACAACAAATGTGTATTATTACTAAAAGCTTAAATGTGATGGGGATCCCTTGATTCTGATACTAAATATTGCAGGGCGTCCACAGGGTCTTAAAGTATTAAAACTTGATAAATCAATTATGAGAAAATTAAGTTCTTTAAAAGGTATTAAAAAGTCCTAATCATGTTTTTACGAGGTCTTAAATTTTGTTCAAGCGTTGTCCAAAGTGTTTGACTCCAAAAAAAAAAGCATAATTATATTTATTTTCCTCCTAATATTAACAACGGCGTGCTCGCTTGGTTGGTTCGGGCCGGGGAGCATCCGGCCATGCTCCTCTGTCCGGGTGATGTCACGTAATTTGCAACAAATGCAGGAAGGTGATTAGACGCTCTCCACATGTAGCGAAACAGATGGAAAAAATGTTAATTTGCATACTCCTGGTTGGAGAAAGACGAGTTTAAAGAGTGGCTGAAACCTGTCGCTGAAAACAACCCTGTGATTTATTCTTTCAAGATTTGTTTTTTTCAGAGCTTATCTGAGTTCTGTTGCATGGTTGTGCTCCATTCATTTATTAAACTACATCTCTTTATAAAGTTAAAGGTTTGATACTAATTAGAACTTGAAGTGGCGACGAGGTCTTAAAATATTCTGAGAAGGTCTTTAAAAAGTCTTAAAGGGCCATGAAACTCCCTGTCTCAGCAGGCTGTTTTCACACCTCTAGTTTGGAAAAAGTCAGGAAAAGTGGGCGTGTCCAGCTCCGTTTAGGTGGGAGTGTCGGGGGAGGGAAAGTGGGAAGGATTAGCAAATATGGGAGTTTCCGTTTGGGCATGCGCGAGGCAAAACAAACACAGACGCAGGGGAGAAAGACAGTGACTGTGTTTACATGGACATCAGTAAACAAATGACTTGCCAAATTATTAATTTGTCAATTTTAACTGCAGTTTGGCACTTTCACTTTTTATTCAGGAACATTTCCTGCATGTTGCCTGTAACAAACGAGATTTTGTATGCAAGAAATGTTTGTTACCGCACTGTGAATGGGAGAAAACAAATCCTCCTTATCTGTCGGTAACTTAGATGACTCGGTAGGTAGCGTCAGAAAGCCGTGTGTGTATAGACTATCCTGTCAGAAAATGCGGCGAAAATCCTGCACGACGGGAATAGTTTGATCATGTTTACATTCGGAGAGCAGCATTTACAGCGGATCTTTCAGTCTATAATACTGTACTATACTATTGCAGTGATATTAACATACTGTAAACTTAGTAACTAACTCGTTTTGACTATAGTATGTGTTTAAAAACTGAAAGAGCACTGCTGGCGATACGAACTAACTTTGCCATTTGAATGAACAAAGAACTGATGCACACTTACCAAATCTGTAGAGACAGGACAGTCACTCTGGAACTGTGTCTTTTTTTAAAAAAGGAGACGAGCAGCAACTCCAGATTTCATCATTTCCAGATGCGAAAAGCTCTCGGGTAAAAATGTTCCTTGCAAACTCATTTCTGTCGCGTGCACTGTAATCCACACGTGAGTCCAGCAGCGCTCTCGCAGCGGGAAAATGAAAACAAAACCTTCGTTGCAGCACATTAACAAACACAGGGCACTAACTGACAACTGGTGTCTCCAAATTCTCGTTCTTTCACTTGTTTTGGCAACACAGCGTGGCATCTCTTATTCGTCTGAACACTGTAACAGGTCTTCAAAGCTATCGTGCATATTAATGAAGTTGCACGTCATACACAATAGAGCGCGCTGATTGGTTTGACCATAGTCTTTCTTGTGAATTTATGCCGCACCCTCAGAGACGTCATGATGTACTGCCAGGTACATACAGCCAATCTCCACTCTGGATTTACACGCAAGTATCTCATGGCCCTGACGCAGCTTCAAATTAGTTTCAAACCGGAAAAGCGAATTGGCTCATAACGCAAAAACAACCAATTTTCACTTTTTAGTGCAATATATGTTTCCTAATTGTGTTTAAAGCAGCGTGGGACACATATATGACTGTCAACAGCTCAAAAAATGTGTTTTGGTGTTTCGTGACCCTTTAAAAAGGTATTGATATTACCTTTAGGATTCCTGCAGTATACCCTGTATTACCATTTTGAAATTCTGCAAAAATCCAATATTGTGCATCTTCTGTATAGAAATAAGTGAACATTAATGAACAGAGTACTGGCATTTTACCGTCTGAATTTTGTATTGTACTTTATGACCAACCCACACAATATATCGTTTCAGACTACTAGAAATGTATTTGTCATTTTATTACATTAAAAAAAAGTCAAAGCAGAGAATAAGCTCCTATATTCCAATTCAAAAGTGGAAGAGAAAAGTAAACGGGTAAACAGCCTTAAATCACAAACTAAAAGGTAAAGTTAATAGAGTCTTATTAATAGTGTGTATAGAGCTTTAGTGTATTTTATCTTGACATATTGTTAAATGGCAGTTTATGGATATGCTGTATGTTTGTATCTTTGCAGTGATGACCAGTATTACAGCTCTCAGCGTGGCCACATGGATGAGCGGCGGCAGTAAGTTCTTCATCTGCTTTGTTTTGCTTTATCAACCATATTTTTATGTTTGAACAGAATGTGTCACTACCAGGTAATGGTTGTATGCAGGGCTTTACATTAACACCCGCCAAATGCGGGTAGATTTCAGTGGTGGCGGTTAAGACAGACACTCCCACTAGCCACTTTGGCTGGTTGAAAATAATTTTCCCGCATAATAATTCAATAAGGATGGTCCAATATGCATGCAAAGGCGATCTTAGAATTGAGAAGCAACACGACTGACTAAAATATTGCGTTCAAGCGAGCAATTAAAAAGCAGATGAATACAGAATGAAAGGATGATCACTCACGCTAACAGCTAGGTGATGCGCGGGACTGTTTAAAATGCATGCACGCTCTCGTTTCCTTGTGTGAAGCAACTGTGTCTAGAAACACAGCTAATGTGATCGGTTCTCTTTCAAATAGACTAGACAAAAAGTGATAAACATGCACCCACAGTCTTGCTGCTTTCAAGAGCTCCAGATTTGTATTTTTGTAAGCAGCACTGGTTGCTTTCACTTTCACCGTTATTTGAACATATTTTTTATGGGTCTAATGTTAACCGTGTGCGTTATAATCCTTTCATAATCACACAGTATGTTTTTTACCTGCTTTCTTTTGCGTAATGTAGTTTAATTATCATTTTTTACAATAACATTGCTTTAATGGGAGATTACTCCCCATGTGTAGTTAACTGGTGATCTGGGACCTTTAGCCAGGACAGATGACTGTGCATATGTTTTGTTAAATAGAAAGTATAGGAAACCGCTATATTTTGCTTGTTTTGACACATTTAAAATTTGTGGCTAAGAAATAATTAATTGTTTATGTTTGGTGTGGTCAGAGACAAATTTGGTAAATCCTTTATTTTGAGCTTTGAAAATTATGTAAAATAAAAACTAATTGTAATACTATGAAACCATTACCCATTTGCTCTTGAACGTTTAGCAAGCTCTTACACAACAGACAAAAAGTGAAATGAATGAGGCATGTGGAGATATTGCTAAATCTAAATCAAGTAATTTTAGCATGTCAAAGTCATATTCATGTGTATAAAATATATTTTCCCAACAATTAAATTGTGGCTAGTGAAAGTGGTGAGTGGCTAGTAATGTTGGAAAACTACTAGCCACCGTGGCTGGTGATCAAAAAAGTTGTATGCCATATTTATTGCCTTGCTTTTTTTTTTTCTTTTTTTCTCCAGTGGAGAACGGCGAGGACGTAATGACCGTTATGGAGGCAGCATGGTCAGTATTTAGTCTTTTGTCATTTTTATTATCTTCAGTTTAAATACATCACCCACAAAACATCTTTGTGAATCACTTTCAATAGCTGGGTTTCCATTTTGAATTATCGCATAAGAAACGAGTGACGGAAATGCCAAATCTCAAATAAAATTCCCTAGTTTGCAAAAAAAAAAAAAAGGAGACCCATTTGAGGAGAAATATTCTGGCTGCACGATATTGAAAAAAACAGACATCGTGGTGTTTTATTTTTCTACTATATTTTTTGCGATATTGAGAATATAATTTTACCAGATGTCTATTTAGAAAAACGAAGTCATAATTTTCGATCAATTGTAATGCTTTTGTAAAGGAGTGCATCCACATAAACTAAGAAACCAATCACAAACATTGAGAATTATAGTACAGCAATAACACTGTGCAAACAGAATATACAGTGCTATATGATTTACTGGAAGTCTAGCAAAATTTAGATGCACAAATTTAATAATCAAATGTAAAATAACACCATATAGTATACACTCACCGGCCACTTTATTAGGTACACCTGTCCAACTGCTCGTTAATGCAAATTTCTAATCAATCAATCACATGGCAGCAACTCAATGCATTTAGGCATGTAGACATGGTCAACGATCTGCTGCAGTTTAAAGCAAGCATCAGAATGGGGAAGGTGATTTAACTGACTTTGAATGTGGCATAGTTGACGGTGCCAGATGGACTGGTATGAGTATTTCAGAAACTGCTGATCTTCTTAACAACCATCTTTAGGGATTACAGAGAATGGTCCAAAAAGAAATATTTTTTATCCAGTGAGCGGCAGTTCTGTGGGCACAAATGCCTTGTTGATGCCAGAGGAGAATGGCCAGACTGGTTTGAGCTGATAGAAAGGCAACAGTAACTCAAATAACCACTCGTTACAACCGAGGTATGCAGAAGAGCATCTCTGAACACACAAAATGTCGAACCTTGAGGCGGATGGGCTACAGCAGCGAAAGACCACACTGGCAGCCACTCCAGTCAGCTAACAACAGGAAACTGAGGCTACAATTCACACAGGCTCACCAAGATTGGGCAATAGAAGATTGGAAAAATATTGCCTGGCCTGAGTCTCGATTTCTGCTGCGACATTCGAATGGTAGGGTAAGAGTTTGGCGTCAACAACATGAAAGCATGGATCCATCCTCCCTTGTATCAACGGTTCAGGCTGGTGGTGGTGGTGGTGTAATGATGTGGGGGATATTTTCCTGGCACACTTTGGGCCCATTAGTACCAATTGAGCATCATGTCAACGCCACAGCCTACCTGAGTATTGTTGCTGACCATGTCCATCCCTTTATAATCACAGTGATTAGTGACACAGTGACAAATCATCTCGAACTGGTTTCTTGAATGTGATGATGAGTTAATTGTACTTAAATGGCCTCTACAGTTACCTGAACTCAATCCAATAGAGCACCTTTGGGATGTGGTGGAACGAGAGATTCACATCATGGGTGTGCAGCCGACAAATCTGCAGCAACTGCATGATGCGATCATGTCAATATAGACCAAAATTTCTGAGGAATATTTCCAGTACCTTGTTGAATCTATGCCATGAAGGATTAAGGCAGTTCTGAAGGCAAAAGGGGGTCCAACCTGGTACTAGTAAGGTGTACGTAATAAAGTGGCCGGTTAGTGTTTCTACATCAATGCAATTAATTTTGCATAGTAAAAAATATTTTCTTTTGAAAAAGATGTGCCTGAATACTCTTAAACTGAATTAAATGATAAAACATGCATAAATAATAAATATTTTGGTAACTTCATGGTTACACATTGCAAAAACTCCACAAATCTTGAGTGTTTTCCAAAATCTGGTCAATAATAAAACAGATTCAACATTGCAGATTCTGTGATGTGAGTATTGTGGAAGCACACATTGCGATATCGATGCTGAAACGATATATTGTGCAGACCTAGTTGGTTCCTAGGTTACCAATCCTACAGTCAGCCACTCTAGTGACTTAAAGGAAACCCCTAATTCACATTTGTGATTTTTGTTTTCTTTTTTTCCCTCAAATTTGAATAAGATTCACTTACGGTTAGGATAGAAACCTAGTTATTGTCATATTCATCAAAATGTGAAAGGAAGACACTGACAAAATCTGACTCTGGTTGATTTTAAAGAAATGTATCCGCTTGTTAACTGGTGACGTGTGAAATACTGTTTCCTGGTCCAAGCTGCTACAAATTTAAATTGAGAAAATATTCGTTTGTGATCACTTTTTACTCGTATCGCACATTAAAGTGAGTTTTATATAAAATCATGGTGTACACATCAGTCTCTGAACCAATATTTAAACAATTTATAAAAAACGAATTACTTTCTGACCATCGGATATTAGGCATGTATTGCGACAATGATTTTCGAAAGTATTACAGCGCTTTGTAAACGTGTATTATTACCATTTGTTGAGTCTCCCCATGGCGATGCGGTGGTGTAGTGGGTAGCACGTTTGCCTCAGAGCAAGAAGGTCGCTGGTTCGACCCTCTGCTGGGTCAGGTGGCATTTCTGTGTAGTTTGCATGTTCTCCCTGTGCTCGCGTGGGTTTCCTCTGGGTGCTCCGGTTTCCCTCACAGTCCAAAAACATGTGGTACAGGTGATTTGGGTATGACCGTAGTGTATGAGTGTGTGTGAATGAATGTGTAAGTTTCCCAGTGATTGGTTGCGTCTGGAAGGGCATCTGCCGCATAAAACATGCTGGATAAGTTGGCAGTTCATTCCGTTGTGGCGACCCCTGATTAATAAAGGGATTAAACCGAAAAGAAAATGAATAAATAAGTCTTAAAATTCGATAAAACGCTTGACCCGCCAAAAACCGCTTTGCATGACGTCACACTTAACAAGGGGATAGCATCCAAAGCTGATGATGTTTACATTGCAGCCGCTGAGGATATAAAGACACAGACATGTTGTTTTCTGAACATTGCTATAATTTGAAACTTATCTAAATTTGATTCTCACATTTTGTGTTCTGTATTTTGTTACTTTGCAGAATGATGGATATGGTAAGTTTTTCCTAATTTATATATTTGCATACTCTTATTTAAAATATAATTGTTTTGATGTTTTTGTTCTGTTTATTTATTCATTTTTATTCAATAAAAATGTATTTTTTTTTCAATGATGTTTGGGGTGGATTTATTTAAAATATTCACCAAGCAATGAAATATATTCTCTTATCCCATCTTAAAAATTTTTTTACCATCTCTTTAGGGCAGGGGTGCCCAAACTTGTTCCTATATCGTCTTGAACACTTTTAGTGCTTCCACATGTTTACTGCATTTATAAAGCATCTGTGTCCTCCCAGCAGACACACAATGTCATAAGACATTAATGTTAGCTTAGATTTAGGTCGTGATGCCGGGTGATCAAAATTCAATGTCTAACCAGTGTCTAAGGACTGTGTTATTTTGACATCCAATAAATGACATCAAATGAGGTCCGATGGTAGGTTACGATGGCAAGTGACTAAAATCCAGCGTTGAGCCAAATCATGTTGATGTCAAATACTGATATTTATTCGTCAGGTATGGCAACCAAAATCCAACATCTGATAGACGACTTAGTGGTAACGTCTACACAGCGTCAAGCTGTAACATCGTTGATATTTGGTTGTTTTTATGTTGCTTTGGAAAGTGACCAAAACGTAACGTCTATCCAACGTTGAAAACTGACATCAACTCGATTTTCATTTCATTCACTTTCTTCAACACACCTGCCTGAAAGTTTCTAGTTTACCTGGAAAGAGCTTGTTCAGCTGATTCAAGTGTGTCTAATTGGGGTTGGGACTGATCTCTGCAGGACATCGGCCCTCCAGGACTGAGTTTGGGCATCGCTGCTCTAGATTTAAATATTTACCATGTAGATAACATTTAATTAGTTTAAGGGGTTTTTATTTGGCAATGAGAAGACAAAAGAGTGGCCCAATTGACCCAAATCCAGTAAACATTATTAACTTCTTCCCCTTAAATCAGATAATAATTCGTCTTGGGATTCCTCCTATCAGTCTGGTAAGTGTTTCATCCTGTTGGGCCAGCTGTTTTGTCGTGTCCATTTGTAAACCTCTCATTTTAACACATTTTTACTGTCTCCATGTGTTCAGGTGGAAGAAGTAGTTACAGTGACGGTCCTGTGATTACCACGCAAGTGACTATTCCTAAAGATGTGAGTAAATCATTTACAACCACACCAGTACTTCAGTTCACTCATGAAACTCATATTTACTTGCATCTGCTGTGATTCTCAGCTGGCAGGATCCATCATTGGTAAAGGTGGACAGAGGATCAAGCAGATTCGCCATGAGTCAGGAGCATCAATCAAAATCGATGAGCCCCTCCAGGGTTCAGAGGATCGCATCATCACCATCACAGGAACCCAAGACCAGATCCAAAACGCTCAGTACCTGTTACAGAACAGGTATGCTATTCATTTGGTTCCTGAACTAAAGCACTGTGATGTCGACTGTTGTCATGGTAACAAAATTTTTGTAGTTGGTAACTATAGATATATACACTAGATGTCGCATACGGACCATGCGTCAATAGCGCCGGCACATTTGTACAGTGCTCCCAGCACAAATTTCAATTAACCGCACTAGTCAAGACCGTGTGCCAATGTAAAGATGCTGGAATTTAGCGCTGTACGGGTGTAGTAACGAGCAAACAAAGAAAACACAAAGCACAAAAGCACAAAGGCAGAACATTTCATAAGTAAGATTTAGTTTTTTTACTTTTATGTTATAAGCAAGTCACGGTATTGATGATAATACAGACACTTACTGCATTCACTATAAGGCAAAGTAGCACCAACTTGCACTAAATACTGGGCTAATGCTAGTTTTGTTAAATAAAATCAGCAAACATTGCAAAAGAAATATGACAACGAGATGCTGCGGTGTCAGAAACTTGTATTATTATCGGCTAAGTGAACGAGTCGTTCATAACGGAGATTCATTCTCAAACGAGTCGCTCTCTCCGTCAGAATGAGAAGTGAAAGCAGGAGAGGGGGTGTGTTTCAGGACACGGATTAGATCAAATCTAACAGGAGGGAGGATAATACATTTAAATGCACACAAACACACACTCTTTGTCAGCAATGCCCGTGCGGTCACTGATCAATATAGAAAAGTGATGTAAAATTATAATTTTCGTAATAAAAAAAATACATTTCGTGCTGACCACCGGGAAAACTCTCGATCATAGATATATGTGCATATGTGTATATCTCTGGCTCTGGATGGCCACAGTCCTCCACTGCACCTTGGTCTCATTCATTTCAAAGGAACGCTACCCTGTACTAAAATGGCAGCTCTATTGACGCATTCCATCCAATAGACAACAACAGGGCAGGCGACATCTAATGTAAATATCTATGGTTGGTAACAAAACCAGTTTCATGCACCTCTGTGGCAGGTTAATCGTCTGGTTAAAGAAAGTTGTTTCAACTGTGCCAAACAAAGTGGTCAACATAGCGTAAACAAACACGACAAAAATATCTTCAGCTAAAATGCAAAAAGCATGAAGGCGAATTCTATGGAGTCAGATTAGTCTCAATAATAATACATTTACAAAAATAAAATTCATACGCGTACAGCACAATTCACATTTACAAAATCCAAATTGGAAATCCAGACCACAATTCATGAATTCAATGACTTGCCTAGTTACCCTAAGTAGCCTAATTAACCTAGTTAAGCATGTAAATGTCACTTTAAGCTGAATATTAGGGCGTGTTCACACTATGCTATCCGAACCGTGCCCAGGCTCGTTTCCCGGATCGTTTGAGAAGTGTGAGTGCTCTGAATCGGGCTCAGGCACGATTCACTTGGGCGGCCCTGGCCCGGTTGGAAGAGGTGGGCCTGAGCACGGTTCACTTGGGCCCAGGCGCGGTACGCTTACAGTGTGAGTGCAAGCGTGCCTGAGCCCGAAACTGAAAGCGAGACGTGACTTTTAAGGGACTGTTTCAAATGGATTAATTAATCATTCGTACTGTTCAATGAATGCAAACTGTCGTAGATTATTAAAGATGCAAACCCCTCACTGCACCACAGCTGCGCCTTCAGCAAACCTCCTAATTCCTGCAGCACGAGGACTTTATGATTTTTTTTGAGCGTCAAAAGTGGCTGATCTGTTCAGCGAAATATTAGACTGCGTGTCACCGCATATCAAACGATTTAAACGATATAACTAAAGAAATCTCCACTGTTCTGTGCGAGAGTGCTTACTGAACAGCGCATCATCGATGACGTAAGCGCGCCCAGGCCCGAATGTAATGCGAGTGCGGGCTGTCAGGGGAGACGGTACAAGCGTGTTTTGGCCCGATTCGTACATAGTGTGAGTACGGCCTTAGTGTCTTGAAAAATATCTAGTCAAATATTATGTACTGTCATCATGACAATCAGTTATTAGAAAAGAATTATTAAAACTATAATGTTTAGAAATGTGTTGATAACGTCTTTCTTTTGAACAGAGATTGTGGAGAAAAATATACAGTGGGGCTAATAATTCAGGAGGGCTAATAATACTGACTTCAGCTGTAATTTTAAATATTGGCACGTTTGGTTGGTTTGGACTGCTTTCTAAAGTTCTCTCCACCTTGTGTCCATCAGCGCTCTTCACCTCTTGGGACGCCAGAACTAAGCAGTCCAAGCTTCTCAGGATCTCCATCCAGCTGCAGCTCAACACCACCTTCACCACAGTCAAACCAGCCCCAGTCTCCGCCTGTCCTTCATTGTGGATTTTGTGGGATTGTTCTTTTTTTTTCTTTCTTGTTTTGTTTTTATAAATCTTCATTTTATATGGGCCAACTATCACTTCACTCAACCTGTATGAGCAGATGGCGGCTTTTCAACAGGACGATGTTATTGTTGTTGGGGTTTTTTTTTCCCCCTTTTGGAGTGAATGTTTTGTGAGTTACGAAAATAATTTTCCACTATTCCTGTACTTTGATCCAGAATGTACACGTCTCTCTTCATAAAATTGATTTAGGTAGAGAAGGAAATGTAAATATCCGATGATACTATGGAAGATGAATACTATGGACATACAGAATGAATATAACCTTTACACTCTCTCTGTTCCACACATGTGTGTTTTTCCCTCAGTAATACAGATATTTTCTCTAGGTACTGAAGGCTTGCAGTACTTTTTGTATGTCTTCTCTCCTGTCCGTTTGCTGGGTTTTAAAATCTATTCTCTACCTCCGCTGTTTGTTTTGTAGGTAATCCTGCATCCCCCCCTTTTTTTTCCTTTTTTTTAAGTAAACTAAAGTGGATTTTGAAGTTTTAGACTACATTTGTGTCGGAGCAGGACCGTAAATCTCCCTTTCTTTATTTTTATCTTTATTTTTTTTACTCAAATTTGTCTCAAGTTCTTCAGCCAGGCACATTTGTAGAGTTTGTCATTTGTCTGAATTAATAAAGGAATTGCCATTTTTTTCAGTGTTGTGTGATTGTTAATACAGTCCTATTATTTATAAGGGAAATCGTCATGTCTGCATTAAGAATTTCCCAATATGAGTTTAGGTTTATATATGATTTTCACCGTTATATAGTTTTACAGTCTTTTAAAAGTAATAGTTTAAAATATGCGATGGGTGGCAAAATAATGAAAGTTTGAAAAAAAGTATGTGTGTATCTATACACTCACCGGCCACTTTATTAGGTACACCTGTCCAACTGCTTAACACAAATTTCTAATCAGCCAAATCACATGGCAGCAACTCAATGCATTCAGGCATGTAGACAAGGTCAAGACGATCTGCCGCAGTTCAAACCGAGCATCAGAATGGGGAAGAAAGGTGATTAAAGTGACTTTGAATGTGGCATGGTTGTTGCTGCCAGACGGGCTGGTCTGAGTATTTCAGAAACTGCTGATCTACTGGGATTTTCACGCACAACCATCTCTAGGGTTTACAGAGAATGGCCAGAAAAAGAGAAAATATCCAGTGAGCGGCAGTTCTGTGGGTGGAAATGCCTTGTTGATGTCAGAGGAGAATGGCCAGACTGGTTCCAGCTGATAGAAAGGCAACAGTGACTTAAATGAGCACTCATTACAACTGAAGTCTGCAGAAGAGCATCTCTGAATGCACAACACGTCCAACCTTGAGGCAGATGGGCTACAGCAGCAGAAGACCACACCGTGTGCCACTCCTGTCAGCTAAAAACAGGAATCTGAGGCTACAATTCACACACGTTTACCAAAATTGGACAATAAAAGATTAGAAAAACGTTGCCTCGTCTGATGAGTCTCGACTTCTGCTGCAACATTCGGATGGTAGGGTGAGAGTTTGGCGTCAACAACATGAAAGTATGAATGCATTCTGCCTTGTATTAACAGTTCAGGCTGGTGGTGTAATGGTGTGGGGGATATTTTCTTGGCACACTTTGGGCTCATTAGTACCAATTGACTTCACTTTGACTTTATTAATCCCCAAAGGGAAATTCACATGTCACAGCAGAGCTTTCCGTACTAAATAAAATAGATAAAATAAGTTACATAAGCATCATGTCAATGCCACAGCCTAACTAAGTATTGTTGCTGACCATGTCCATCTCTTTATGACCACAGTGTACCCATCTCTGATGTCTACTCCCAGCAGGATAACGCACCATGTCATAAAGCATGAATCCATCTGGTTTCTTGCACATGACAATGAGTTCACTGTACTCAAATGGCCTCCACTGTCACCAGAACTCAATCCAGTACAGCACCTTTGGGATGTGGTGGAATGGGAGATTCGCATCATGGATGTGCAGCCGACAAATCTGCAGCAACTGCGTGATGCTATCATGTCAATATGGACTAAAATCTCTGAGGAATATTTCCAGTACCTTGTTGAAGCTATTCCATGAAGGATTAAGGCAGTTCTGAAGGCAAAAAGGGGTCCAACCCGGTACCAAATAAAGTGGCCAGTGAGTATTTGTGTGTGTGTATATATATATATATATATATATATATATATATATATATATATGCAAAATATTTCAGTTTCAAAAGATCCAGGGATTATTTCCAGATATAATTCTCCCAAACCTCATTACATAGTTTATAATTAATGCCATCAACTCAAGTACTATATTATTAGCCAATTTCAGTAATTATAATGCTTAAATACTACTTAACATATAAAGGCTAAATATAACTATTAAAAAACTCTTGGTATTCTGTCTTCTCTCCACATTGATTCAAACTGTAGTCATGCTGCAGGCGTTTTTGGACTTTGGCCAACAGTAATCTTTATGTCTTCACACTATGTATATGATAGAGAAGTCTGTAATTTTCAGCTCACACATTAAGGTAAAATTCCATTATATAATTAATAAACCATTAACTAAGCCTGGGCTGGGTCAGTAGCCATTTCTGTGCAGTTTGCATGGATTTCCTCTGGGTGCTCTGGTTTATATAATACTATATTTTAGTTTGTCTTAAAGTCATTTTTATGGTGTAGGATATTATTGGACATCATTATTCCACAAGAACATTTTACATGAAGTCTGACAGCCATAGCCAAGCATAAAAGAAATGATTTCTGAACATACATCACGGGATATACTGTTTAAATAGATTTGTACTCACTACTGAACACAAGAAAGCTGAAAACCAGCAGCCATTGACTTCCATAGGAAAAACAAATATGGAAATCAATGTAGGTTTCCAGCTTTCTTCAATATTTTAGGATAGAAATCAAATTCATAAAGCTTGGAACAAGTCTAGGGTGTGTAAATGATGACATATTTCATATGTTTTGCAGCGTTGTAGTAATATTCAATCGAATGTTTGCGCAGTTTTGCGCATCTATAATCCGCTTGAAGACAAAACCCTCTCTCTCTCTCTCTCTCTCTCACACACACACACACACACACGCGCGCACACATTCACGCGAGGGGAGCAGTTTCAGCAAAAGAAGCAAGCGGGGAAGAAGCAGCCCGCACAACACGGACTCTACAGTAGGTGTGTATTATGAAATACAGATAATTCTGTGAAACAGCTTTACTTACAAGGAAGACAAGTCTGTAATGTTTGCAGTGGATGTAAAACTTTGTTCCAGAGCCATTCACACAGATCCTCCTACCGCAGTGCTCCGTCGTCTGTCATAACTCTCCTCACTTCTGTCATGACTTCTTTCGATATCCAGCGTGATTGAGAATTAATGAAGGATTGCTTTAATAGACTTTTAGAGTAGCGATGGATTTTGTACAGAAAGTGTTTATCAAGGCACATGACACAAAAAACACATTTCAAGAGTTCCCACTTAGATATGCTTAGCGTTTATAGCAGGTTTGGCATGTTGTCCCGGGAGAGAACCCTGAGCTCGGAGATACTTGAGCCCAAGGCTCCCGCCCGGTCAATAAGCATATAAGGGGATCCGAGATCAGGTAGGTCTCGAGAGCCCCCCTAGAAAAGGGAGGAAAAGGAGGAGATGGGGTGGAAGGGGGGATTCTTCCAAAATGAAGCTAGAGCAGTAGGGAGAAAATGATCCATATATAGTAAGCTTGGATCGCTCTGATTTGATTATTACTGATTATAGATGAGAAGCCAGACCTGCTCAATCATCACGTGCTCTTTTCGAAATTAGTTTGTGAAACTTCACTTCGAGAAAAAAATTAAATTGAGGAAAGATTTATAAAAAAATAATAATGTTGATATAATGCACAATATTTAAGTCATTAATACGTTAATTAATTATTAAATTTTTCATTAAAATATACGAAAACCTCTAGAACAGTGTTATATTTAGTTGTATTTTGCTGACTTACATTATGCCAAATGTTTCAAACAATGTTCAAATCCAGAAAAATAAGCAATATAAAAACATTCTACAGCAGAAATTGTGATTTTTTGTGTTAGGAAAAAGTAGATAGAATAGGAAAAAACTTAACAAAAGTGATCATAATATAAATAAATAATCAAAATAAACAATAATAAAATGAAGTGTGGAATAATGGACCGTTCACGCACTCAACGACCACAGCTTTGCTCATGTAGCAGAAGGTGCGGCGCTATCGGAGCTATACGTTATTTATTTTGGATTGTTAAAGCAGTAATCTCCTGCGAGAGTGATTATAGCACCAACCAATGGTGAATACGGTTATACTCATGGCAAGTATTATTTGGTAGTTTGGTCATTTATTTCACTAATTTGGCAAACGTCAAACGCCATTAGAGAAACCGTTTGAATTTCCCCTTAGTAAAACAAAGATTAGTGTTCCATTGGTTGTTGCTAGATCGGATATGGTTTTTGGCCGGAAGTTAACGAGAATTATTTACATTATTTAGTACATTTCCCAATTATTGTATTTTATTATCGCCTGCCCCCACCCCAACCCTAAACCCAATCGTCACAGTAATGTAAAAACAGTAGCTGTACAGAGTATTATTTATGCTATCTATTAAATTGTATTTTTAATGTCTACCCCCACCCCAAACCTAAACCCAACCATCACAGCACTGTAAAATCAATAGTTGTGCCAAGTATATTTATGCTATCTATTAAATTACCCAGTAAATTGTATTTTTTAACGCCTACCCCCACCACAACCCTAAACCCATCGTCACAGTAATGTAAAAACAGTAGCTGTACCGAGTATTATTTATGCTATCTATTAAATTACCCAGTAAATTGTATTTTCTAACGTCTACCCCCACCCCAACCCTAAATCCAACCGTCACAGCATTATAAAAACAGTAGCTGTACCGAGTATTATTTATGCTATCTATTAAA
>CAIGQZ010000348.1:48222-67088 GCA_903798205.1 Danio tinwini | reverse complement strand
TATTATATTATATTATATTATATTATATTATATTATATTATATTATATTATATTATATTATATTATATTATATTATATTATATTTTTAATTTCATAAAAATAATATCACCGTCTATTCTCAAAGTTGGGTTGGGAGCTGGGTCTATTCTACGCAAGCTATGATGACTTTCACCTTGATATTGTAGCGCGGATGTATACCTGGCCGAATTGCACTGTAGGTGGAGAGAACGAGTCATCGAACCTGTGTGTGTTCCTACTGTAAAATCACTGCATCAAACGTGACGCGCTAACATGTATGCAGTTCACTAGAGTGAATCTGATTAATGTTAGCTCCACATCTAACTATCAGGCACCTGTAGAGTTTCAGTGTTCGAGTAAAACATATACAAATAAAATGGAGCGGGTGCTTTTTAAAATGAACGACGGTGAATGAAAGTCAAACCGATGAGCCGTCTGACAAAGAAGTGCCCTTCTGAATCAAATCAGCAGGATGCCCTTCTGGATCTTTCACTTACTTCAAAGACACAACTGACTACGCTTACATAGACATCTGTAATGTAGTTATTTGCCTTAATAGACAATAATATAATTAAGGTGTTTACGTGAAGTGCTTTCATGTAAGAGTTTCCTGTCATTTTGGGAAAGTTTAACTGCAGTTCGGCAGTTTCACTCATGAACATTTCATTCATGCTCCCGTGACAAACTGGGGTATTTAAGGAGTATATTCTCAAATAAGGAGTAAGGACTGGTGAGAGTGTTATGGAACATGCCAAATAGAAAGAAAAAAACTTCAGCATTTTGCAATGCGTGTGTGTGTGTGCAGTCCTTTACTGACAGCAGCGTGTGTGGATCTTGTCAGAAAATAAGTCCTACATGACGGTAATAGTTTGATTGCGTTGTTTACTTCAATAATGCCACTAATATCTGCATACTCCACGTCTTAATTCCATTTCTGTTTAGTTCAGTTATGACTTTAGTCGGATTAAGGTCATCAAAAATCGCTGTTTGGAGCTTATGTAGGCCCACAGTTCAACATTCATGTTTAGCTGAATAAACAGTTAGTAAACACAAGTACATCTTATTAAACATCATTTATTTTCATCATTAATTATCATAGTAGAACAGTTTCTCAAGCAGTTTGTGATGCATTTTGGAAACAGGAGATGAGCCCCTTGTCTAATGCGCCACCGGGCTTGAGAAACCCATTCCCAAAGACTCACTTTCAGTCATTATTCGGGTAGCACACATATTCTGAATGCCTTCGGCATAATTCAAATGAGCCATTTTAATCTAGATTAATTCCAAGATTACAGTGAGATTAATCTAGATTAAAAAAAAAATCTATGCCCACCTACAATTATATTATATTTAAGTCAAAATGATTCACCCTTCTGTGAATTTTTTTAAGTATTTGCCAAATGATGTTTAACAGAGATGTTTTTCCACAGTATTTCATATAATATTTTTTTCTTCTGGAGAAAATCTTATTTGTTTTATTTCAGCTACAATAAAAGCAGTAAAAAATTATTTTAATTTTAATAATTTTTTTAATTATTAGCCCCCTTAAGCAATATATAATTGTTTGATTGTCTACAGAACAAACCATCATTATACAATGACTTGCCTAATTATCCTAACTTGCCTAGTGAACTAAATAAAGCTAGTTACGCCTTTAAATTGCACATTAAGCTAAATACTACTATCTTGAACAATATCTAGTAAAATATTGGGCTCTATCATACACCCCGCGCGATAAGGCGTAAGACGTGTTTAGTGAAATTTGTTGCTATTTTCAGACCAGTACAACCCTAATTTTCACGTTTTTCACCACATTGTTTAAATAGTAAATCCATTTGCACCATTATGTGGACTAGTTAAAAGCAGTCAAATGTTCTTTAGAGACTGGACATAGATAGACTGCATTTCACAATAATATTTTTGTTTTTATGCTCAAGTAATGTCTGTATTTCCACTTGAAGAAGCAACCACTCTTGTCAACAACCATTTCAGCTTTCGTTCTTCAGCCATTTAAAAGTGCATGCTCATTAACTGACATAGCAGCAGAAAATGTGATTTAAAAGAGGTATTTTTTCTTCCAAAAACTATATTTGTAACGTAAGTAGTGCAATTACATTGACTTTAGTAGCTAATCAGATTACCCAAATTTAAAATGTAATTCGTTACATTACTGCGTTCCACAAAAATTTTATTAGTATACAGTGACGTGTTGGTGTGAAATGCATTACACCCAACTCGAAACACAAGCTCGTGCGACAAGTTTCACAGTTCGCTGCATTCCAAAGTTCAAGCTTGATGAACTCTGACCTGTGAAATGGCTTCACGTGACTGCGTGAGACCAATTGAAGATCAAAACAGGACCTGTCAGTACAAAATATTTGAATATGGACCTATCGCTCGCTTTTTTTAATGTCTAATCATCTTGTTTAATGCCGCCCCTTTTTCGCAGCGCTGTACGACAGAATTTCGCATGCTCAAACTCTAGTTTGACTTCGGCAAAACTCTAGACATCACACCAGCAAACAATGATCGCCGCAGTTAATACACAAATACACAAGTAAAAAAAATGACTACATAAAAAAACATTCGAAGATGTGCGCACGCTAATGTTTTGCTTTTTTTTTTTTTAGGTGTGCCCATTACAAATCCCAGCTTCTTTAGTCAGATCAGTGAGTCCGAGCTGGCAAAGGTGCTGCGTTCGGACAGCTCTACTCCCATGCCTATGCTGAGAGAGCGGCATCAGGCCCTGACGGAGGCTGGACAGGTGCTCATCCAGCACGGAGGATCCTTCCGTACATTCATGAGCCGCTGCGACAACGATGCCCAGAAGATGGTCCAGCACATTGTGGAGAATATCCCGTCATATAGAGATGAAGCCACATATGAGGTTAAAGATAGTTAATGAATTTCTCAATACTGGTTTGCGGCTGGAGAGGCATCCGCTGCTTAAAACATATGCCAGAGTAGTTGTCGGTTCGTTCCGCTGTGGCAATGCCTGATAAATCGGGGTCTAAGCTGAAGGAAAATAAATCAATGAAAGTTTAATTGAACTTTTTGGACTATTTCGGTCACACTTTACAATACAGGACACATAGTTAAGTAAGGGATAAAGTACATCCAGGTAGTGGTTATTACAGAATAAAGACTGAAGGGCATTATTCTGCGATAACAACAGTTCTGGACTTCACAAAACATAAAGATTAGACACAAAACAGTGTTCTGAACCATAATAGTTTAGTAATTCTTTAATTAAAGGCAAAGCTAACAGAAATGAAAACAGCTAAACGGAGTATACACTAACCTGTGCATTGTTCACAAGATGGCACCAAAAATTAAAAAAAACAGTTAAAAGTCGCAGCATAGCAAACAAGCAGATACATATGAATGTGGATGTAAATATATGGATTTGAATGTAATTCGAGGTGATTCGAAATTTCCAGGTGAGCCTATGTTATTTAGCGATTGTTATCTTGGAAAAACATATCTTGGACCAATTGTGACCAATTAGAATTGAGTTTTCCAGACAGCCTTGTAATATATTAGGGATAAAGTGCATCCAGAAGGTTATTATCGAAGAATAAAGCCTAAAAGGATTATTAGCAGCCCGATGCGAAATGGATCACTGTCGTAAAAGATCGAAGGGCTTTATTCTACAAAAACAACAGCCTGATCTCATAAGAAAACGTAAGTATTTTACATTTTGTCAGTTTAGTGGCTAATTTATACAAATTAGTATGAGTTCAGTTGTATGAAAATGTATGATTTTAAAAAGGAGGCGTGGCACCCAACCCCACCCCTAAACCCAACTGTCATTGGGTGATGAGCAAATCGTACTAAATTGTATGAATTCGATCGTACAAATTCAAACGAATTAGCCATTAATTAACCCTGTTCCTGGCGATTGACCCTCCTGCAGATTTCAGATCCAACCCTGATTAAACACACCTGAACCAATTAATTAGAACCTGAAAAGCACTTGATAATTACAGGCAGGTGTGTTTGATATGGGCTGCAACTGAAAACTGCAGGAAGGTCGATCTCCAGGAATAGGGTTGAGCACCCCTGCACTAAATCAAAAATGTATAAATTGCCATGAGATTGCATTGGAAACAACCATCCTGGATGTACTTTATACGTTTATTACACTTCTACTTGTCAAAAAACATAAAAATTTGACATAAATTGTTCTGAATACTTTACTGATTCTTTAATTAAATGCAAAGCTAGCAGAAACAGCTGATGAAGTATACACTAACCTGTGCATTATTCAGTCACAAGAAAAAAACGTGACGCTGACAGAAACGAAACTGGCTTAATAGAGCATAGACTAACCAACCTACTTATTGTTCATTAACTAGACATCAGTTAAAAACAGTTGACAGACAAGAAGATACATCTGAATATGGATGTATGTATATAGATGTGAACTTATTCACTAATGATTAAGATGATTCAAAGTTCCCAGGTGAACCTGTGTTATTAAGTGGTTGTTATCTCAGAATAACATACCTTGAAATGTTGCGACTAAACATGTCAAACAGGAATAAATTCTGTAATGAATGTGTTGTTGTTTGTTCAGACTGGGAATTACAACAATTAAAAATAATTACTTGTCCCGTATTGCAAAGTGTAACA
This sequence comes from Danio tinwini, assembly GCA_903798205.1. Lineage (NCBI taxonomy): Eukaryota > Metazoa > Chordata > Actinopteri > Cypriniformes > Danionidae > Danio > Danio tinwini. The sequence continues at coordinate 62,435 of CAIGQZ010000348.1, read as the reverse complement.
ACTTTTTGTTGTGTTTAATTAAATTGCATTTGATTAAAATTGCAGACACCATAATAAATTAGTATTATCAAACCCAACCCTCGCAGGAAACAATCTGCATTTTTACATTTTCAATACAAGTTCCAATGAGTTTTGTGGTTTAAGTCATCACTGGGATATAAAAACAAGTACAGTACACACACTTGTATACATGATGTACAAACACTCTTCATAGGCGTAATGTATTTTATGCAGTAAAAACAGCTTGCTATATAGCCCTACCCACCTCTATATACTGTATAGGCTCGAAAGCCTACTACCAATTAAGCATATTAGGTGATGTGCATCTCTGTAATGAGAAGGGGTGTGGTCTAATGACATCAACACCCTATATCAGGTGTGCATAATTATTAGGCAACTTCCTTTCCTTTGGCAAAATGGGTCAAAAGAAGAACTTGACAGGCTCCGAAAAGTAAAAAATAGTGAGATTGTGGAGTACTGGTTTGGGCTGGTATCATCAAAGATGAGCTTGTGGGGCCATTTTGGGTTGAGGATGGAGTCAAGCTCAACTCCCAGTCCTACTGCCAGTTTCTTGAAGACACCTTCTTCAAGCAGTGGTACAGGAAGAAGTCTGCATCCTTCAAGAAAAACATGATTTTCATGCAGGACAATGCTCCATCACACGCGTCCAAGTACTCCACAGCGTGGCTGGCAAGAAAGGGTCTAAAAGAAGAAAAACTAATGACATGGCCTCCTTGTTCACCTGAACTGAACCCCATAGAGAACCTGTGGTCCATCGTCAAATGTGAGATTTACAAGGAGGGAAAACAGTACACCTCTCTGAACAGTGTCTGGTAGGCTGTGGTTGCTGCTGCACGCAATGTTGATGGTGAACAGATCAAAACACTGACAGAATTCATGGATGGCAGGCTTTTGAGTGTCCTTGTAAAGAAAGGTGGCTATATTGGTCACTGATTTGTTTTTGTTTTGTTTTTGAATGTCAGAAATGTATATTTGTGAATGTTGAGATGTTATATTGGTTTCACTGGTCAAAATAAATCATTGAAATGGGTTTATATTTGTTTTAAAGTTGCCTAATAATTATGCACAGTAATAGTCACCTGCACACACAGATATCCTCCTAAAATAGCTCAAACTAAAATCAAACTAAAAACTACTTCCAAAAATATTCAGCTTTGATATTAATGAGTTTTTTGGGTTCATTGAGAACATGGTTGTTGTTCAATAATAAAATTAATCCTCAAAAATACAACTTGCCTATTAATTCTGCACTCCCTATATACCAAATAAAAGGTTTAAAGTTGGTTATTTCTAAATATAGAAATAACTGACTCTAAACCTTTTTTTTTGGGATAAAAAGGCTAGTGGTCCAAGACATTTGCACAGTACTATATAAATAGCAATGCTTTGTTAACAGGCATATATATTTGTTTGCTGTTGTAGGGTAAGAAGATCTCGTTTTACAAGAGGGCTCAGATTCTTGTGGCAGACTTCTGGGGCATCATGGAGGCTCGAGGAGAAGGCAACATCCCTAACCTCGACTACCTGACCATGTTCGCTGACTACAGGGTCCCACAAGGCCTGGTGTACCTGGGGGCTTTACGCTACTCCGATGCCCTTATGGAGACACTGAAAAACGGTTTGTAAATCATTTGCTTAGCTACTCTGGACCTATTTAAAATCTATTTGAATGAGTGCAACATGCAAGTGATTATGAGTGAAGAAAAAGCTTTCATTACAGCAATGCAGATGGTTTTTGTGAGAATAATTCTTATGAGACTTGTGTCAGTATTTTAATTAGATATATGCAGTGGTGTAAAGAGTTGCCATTCCTTGTCACAACACTTAGAAGACATTTAGGGACTGAAGACACCAAGTGATGAAGTGTTTCAGGTGTAATTTTGTCCCATTTTTCCTGCAAACAAGTCTTAAAGTGGCCAACAGTACGGGGTCTTCGTTGTTGCATTTTTCGTTTTAAAATGTGCTACACATTTTTTTATTGGAGACAGGTCAGGACTGCAGGCAGGCCAGTCAGGAACCTGTATCCTCTTTCTCTGCAGCCAGGACTTTGTATTGTGTGCAGAATGTGGTTTCACATTGTCTTGTTAAAATATGCATAGACGTCCCTGGAATAGATGTCTTCAGCATATTGTGCTCCAAAATCTCTATGTACTTTTCAGCATTAATGGTGCCTTCACAGAAGTGCAAGTTATCTTTGCCAAGGCCACTTGACTATGGCAGACCCTGGCTTTTGGACTTGTTGCTAGTAACAGTTTGGATGATCCTTTTCATCTTTGGTCAGGAGCACATGGCGTCCATTTCTCCAAAGAAATAACTGAAATACTGATTCATCTGACCACAGTACATGTTTCCACTGTGTGAAGGTCCATCCCAGATGCCTCAGAGCCCAGAGAAGTCAACAACGCTTTTGGACACTGTTAACATAGGGTTTCCTTTTGGCACAGTACAGATTTAACTGGCATGTGTGGATGTAACTACGTATTATGGTACTTGACATAGGTTTGCCAAAGTTTTCCTGAGCCCATGTGGTGATATCGCTTATAGATGAATGAGGATTCTTGATGCAGTGTTGCCTGAGGGATCGGAGATCAGCGTTGTTCAGCTTAGCCTTGAGCCCTTGTCTTTGACGTACTAAAATTCCTCCAGATTCTTTGAATCTTTTAATGATGTTCTGCACTGTTCAAGGTGAAACATCCAAATGTTTTCCTATCTTTCTTTGAGGAACATTGTTTTTAAACATTTCAATCATTCTCTCACATATTTGTTGGCAAACTGGTGATCCTCTGCCCATTTTTGCTCCTAAAGGACTAGACCTTTATTGGATGCTACTTTTGTACAAATCATAATTATATATTCCTGTTCATACTGCCTGCAATGAAATACAAGTCAAAGTAAATTTGGAAATCACTACCTACACATCACCTATATACTATATAAGGGTAGGTTAACTATGTTTATATATAATAACTTTAACTGTTAAAAGCTATTAGTTAATAGTTAATTAGTTAAAGTTATTAGTAACTAATAAAGTTATGGTAACTCAGTGTTTCCTCTAGGATTTTTTCCAGCTGTGGCAGCAGACTCTGTTGGGCCTTTTACACAGATCTACCAACTACCTGTGGCGTTATTACAATGACAAATGTCGTGAGCGCAGAAGAGCCGAGATCGCATTTATGTAATACCAGCATGCAAATCTCTTTGCCTGTGCAACGATTTCCTCTGTTCGTGCACAAAACTTCTTGCCCTCAAATATACGCTGCTTAAATGCAGATTTTCTTGTGCGCTCTCAAATAAACACTGCTGAAGTGCGATTTAGTGCATTTATGTAACGAGTATGTCTTCAACGTTTAATAGATTTCCTCGGAATATTTATGAATGTCTCCAAAAGACCTACCGAGCGGCATTAATTCGTCCTGAAGTAAAGTGAAACGGCCATAAATTCCATCATTATCTATCAATTTTAAAGTATTATAAAGCATTATCTAATTATGGAAACTTTGTTCATCTTAACTGAAAACTACGCCGTGTTTGCTAGCCTCACGCATAACGCACCTGTCAGTCAGTCAGCATGTCACCTTAAAGGGTTAAAATGATGCACAGCACTACTACGGTTACAGAAAAGTTTGCTCTGTTATAATTCACTTAACTTTTAACACGTTTTGGTGCTATTAAAACAACAACAACGACGGAATCTTTTGAATGAGTAAGTTAGTAATGTAGCAGTGGCAGGGGTGAATTTTGGTGTGGCGCCCCGCCATGGAAGAATGAATGTAGCGGAAACCATGGGTAACTAAGAGGGGTGTGACCAGATCTCGAGATTAAATCACAACAAGATTTCTCGTCGAGGTGAAAAGTTGTCTCGTGAGTAGATGTTATCATGATGGAGCGTGAGGGTAAAATTAGCATTGAAGATTGAAAGCAGGATTGAAGTGCAGTACATATATGTAAACACCGAAATCAAACTATTAGGCTACCGTTGTGTAGGACTTTTAGCCGCATTTTGTGATAGGACAGTCCACACAGCTGTTTGACACAATATTCTCTGCACCTACAAACATCTGTAAGCGCGCACACACATACTGAACTGCTGGAGACTCAACACAGCCACCTTCATCATTACCAAACACGTTTATGCTGTACGTGAAAAGCGGACGTTTTCTTTTCCTGATTCAAGAGATCAAATTCCACACAGACACTTAAAAAGCTTTTATATGTGTGATGTAGCACAAGAATTTAAGCAGGTTCACGAGAGAGAAAGAGAGCGCACCATCCGCCACGTAACCAACATAAAATAATACTGTTGCATACATCACGTGCAGAAATCACGCCATGGACATTACATCAAGATGCCTACTGGTTTAAAAAGGCCTAGATTAAAAGAAAATGGCCAAATGAGAATGTTTTTTTTTGTCATAAACTAAAGCAAAACAACTTGTCAAGAAGAAAATAAAAATAATGAAACCACGCGAACAGAATTAATACAGGAATGGAGAAAAAAAAAAGAGCGCTTTATTATCAGCTGTTAGTCAGCGCCCGCTCTTTTTTTCTGGTCATTGCGCCTTTTGCCGTGTGCTGTGTAATTGCAGTCAATCGTGTACGAGTCACATTTAAAAGATGATAAATATAAGCAGGTCATCAAAACAAATCATACACTGTCAGAAAATCCGAATTGACCATCAAGGTCTGCAATGTAAATACTCTGAAATGCTATAGGAGAACAGCCTGTCAGAGTTTGCGATTTTCTATTTAAATATTAACAAATATTTTGGAGTGTTTGCATGTTCATTGCATAGAATTCAATTTAAACTAATATAAAACTATTGCATGCATAAAATTATGGGAATAATTATGGAAATTGTATACATAAAAAATTGAAGTAAATTCATTACAAGTTAATTTAAAACACCTAAATTGTTTTGCATTTTGTGATTTAAAAAAAAAATAAAAATTTATTTTCATTTATATATTAGCTAAATATTTAAATTCTAAGATTATTCTATTGATATTCATCATTAAGGATTTCTTTAAAATAGTTCAAAAATCTTGTCTCGTTCTCGTGAACCCAATCTCGTGTCTCGTCTCGTGGAGTAGGCGTCTCATCACACCCCTAGTAACCAATACCAGTATTTTTCCGAATTTGATTATAATGCAGTAATGTGCACTTTTTATAAAGCTGCTTAGATATAATAACTATTGTGAACATTTTAAATTTAATTATTCCTTCCCAGGTGAATTGTTGAGCTCGGGGGAGAGGCGAGAGGTGGAGATCAGGGGTTGCTCCATCTGGTGTGTAGAGAAGATCCGACAGCATCTGTGGAAACTGGTGGAGGAAAAAGATGGGAAAATTTGCCACATCAACTCTGCTCTCATCGACTTTTACCTGTGGCCATATGCCAAAAAACATCACAAAGAAATGGCACACATTCCAATCCATCACACACGATGCATCTACTATTAACAGCATTGACTTTTTGTGTTACGCTGTTTATATCTCTAAATAAAATTCTGAAAACGAGCCGATATACATCTGGAATTTTTTTTTTATTAAGGGTTAGTTCACCCAAAAATAAAAAGTTTTGCATGTTTATATCAGTTTTATACAGGGCTCGAAATTGCGACTGTTTTGGTCACATTAGCGCCTACAATTTTATTTATGTGACCTCAAAATATATTTGGTAGCATTTGTGCGAGTGCATACTATTGTTGCTGTCCGACCAGTTTTCACTGCAAAATATTCACCGTATTTAGGAGAAATTCACACAGAATGCATCTTTGCACCAAAAAATGCCAAACGCAGCGCTCGCGAATGGTTTAAAACAGTTGACATGTCAATGCTTGCCCCGCCTTCAAGCTCTTCTTATTGGCCCACTTCTCTAGAACAGGACACAAATGGATTGGTTAATATCAGCTGTCAATCACTCAGTTCAGATGACAGAGCTACGGCTAAATACGAGAGAATGAAAATAACACTGACAGATGCTGTTTTAGTAACCACCTGAAGTTACAAATAATGACACATCTTATTAGTTTTCTTGTGGTGAATGTTAGTCCACCATTTACACTTTTCGAAAAGTGAATAAAAGACTTCCAGTGTTTAAAGTCCTCTATGAAAATAACTAAAGCCATTCACCGTAAAGCCAGTGGTACAGAGTTTTCAGGTAACAGTTTTTGCCAATTGCCACATCTACACATTTTAAGCAAAAAATGTTCTAACGTTATTTAATCCTTCATTTATTCGTCACGATGCTGTCATTCGTACTATCGGCATCGTGTTCACTATTGCAAAAGGGCTTGAATTCACTAAGATGAAACTAATATTGCTGCTCATGAAATGACCAGTATTGCTAATAAGATGACGTATGCAAATAATAAGTTATATGTCAATATCATGTCCAATATCAGACACCACTCGTAAGAACAGCATAGTTATTATTGTTAACTCAGCAGTGTTCATCTTATATGCAGTGCGTGCAGAGCCTGTGTGTGCATGCAGATTTTTTTTGTTTGTTAATTTGGATTAGTGTTGATTTCAAATGCAATAAACTTGTTAATATAAAACTTGTAGTAACGGTGCACAAAATTGTTGTGTGCGACCACATTTTTGAAGTTACGAGCACTGATGCTACCAAGCAAAAAGGTTAATTTCGAGCCCTGTTATATTTTCTAAATGCAAATTTTGTCACTATTTTGGAGCACACTAGCTGACAGACATCTGTAAAGCTAACTAACATACAGATTCTAACATCTAAAAACTTTATTTTAATTTTGCGGGAACTTTAACCAGTGTAAAAATTGCATGGTTCCACAAAATCAACTTGTGTTAGGAGATGAAGGATTTAAGTTAAGCTATTAGTTTATACAAAGTTAAGTGGATTAATTTTTAAAACAATTAAGTTGTCCCCCCAAAAAAGCTCAAGAATTGTGTTGTTTCTGCTCATTTTAAATAAGTAGTTTGAACAAGCAATTTTTTTTAAGTTTTTATTAAATTTTGCTAATATTTTAAGTGTACACACCAGTGTTCAAATGGTTTGTATAACCAAGAAAAAATTGTCATGATTAAAGGCGCAGTATGTAAGTTTGACACCTAGTAGTTGAACTAGGTATTGCATTCCTGGATCAAAACAAATGCAAGTGCAGGTTGCCAGATTGAGGACCAACAGGAGTGAGTCTGGCAATCCAGCCTAAAGGCTGATTTAAATCGTGTTCTAAATAAAAGCAACAGCACGTGATAGAAGGAATATTTTCCATATTAAAAGTTGCTCTAGCCAACACCTCAAGTAGATATATTAAAAATGGCTTCTATTTCTTGCAGCTGAACAACAGAAAACTGACAATGATCAGCTCAGGTTAACCTCATGTGCTTTATTCAGTGTTAAATGCTAACAATGTGAAATTGAACTTTAGAACTATGACTCAAAGCCAACACATATCGGTGATTCAGCATGTACATTTAATAATAGCCCCTTTCACACATACAGAGCTTTCCGGAAAATTACCGGCAATTTTCCGGAAAGGTCTGTATGTGTGAACAGGCCTTTTTTTTAAAAAAAACAATAAATTTCTTATGGAAATTTTCCAGAAAGAGAAGTTGTAAGATTACCAGTAATTTGCTGAAATGCTGCTCTGTGTGAACGCAGAAGGAAAATTGCCGGAAAGAGCACATTGACGATTAGAACATGCTGACGTGAAACGTCTACCCTAGCCAATCAGAACATTCAGACGCATTCACATCTGCGCTGTTTATGAAATAAAAGCCTTTGATTATTTTCCCAGACACATTTAGCTGCTAGATGTTAGTCAGATAACGTTTCTATGTTGTTTTTAATGCCAACTGTGGAAAAATTATCGATAAAATGCTTATGATAAGCCGTTGTTTGTTTACCTTCAAGCATTGCTTCCTTCAGTTGCTTGACACGTGTGCACGTGAGCGCCAGCACACACACACATATTATGTACATCTCGACATGTGAAAGTGTTCCTCCATATGTTTTCATCAAAGTTGTTCACAATACTTATCCATGTAGTCAAATGTTTACAAATACAAGCATAGCCGTTTAGAGCTTATATTGGGTTAATGATGTCAGAATTAACTGGTATTTTGGAAAAGATGTGTGAATGGTCTTTCCCGGAAAAATTCCGTAACGTCCTCGCCTGTGCGTGAACAGCACTTTTTAAATTCACAAGTGTTATTTTTTTTATATTTACCAGTATCGCTGTGTAAAAGGGGTTAATGTTAAAGACGTTTAACATGCTTTAATTAGATTATAAATCTCACTATTTCGTTGGAGTGCAGTAAGTGCACTATTCTGTGCTTCTGAATGGCAGTATTTAAATTTCGTGTTTCCTCTGGTGCAAACAGCCCAATGGCTTATCACTGCAAATCTCGTCATGTAGCGTGTTGTTAGGACACGGGATTACAATAACTTGCTCACCTAATGTTTACATTCTTAATATTTATATTAGGCGACACGGTGCAGTGGGTAGCTTGTTCGCTTCACAGCAAGAAGGTCGCTGGTTTGAACCTCAGCTGGGTCAGTTGGCATTTCTGTGTGGAGTTTGCACGTTCTCCCCGTGTTTGCGTTGGTTTTCTCCGGGTGCTCCGGTTTCCCCCACAGTCCAAAGACATGTGTTACAGGTGAATTGGGTATGCTAAAATTAACTGTAGTGTATCAGTGTGTGTGTGTGTGTGAATGAGTGTGAATGTTTCCCAGTGATGGGTTAAGACTGAAAGGACATCCACTGCGTAAAACCTATGCTGGATAAGTTGGCGGTTCATTCCGCTGTGGCGATCCCAGATTATTAGAGGGACTAAGTCGAAAAAGAAAATGAATGAATGAATAAATGAATATTTATATTATTTGCTAATTAATAACCTTATGTGAAACTCTGAATCTGCTTCTCATTTCAGAGTCTGCTACTGTCCACTGGAGGTTGCATTTCGTTTATGGATGCATGCTTTGAGAGCCTTTCTGACTGAATGAATGAAATACGCTGTTTTCCATCAAGGCAACCCGGGGTGCTGAAATATAACTGGCTAAACTAGCATTGGGAGGGTTAAAAGAACCAAAACAAAGACAAACGTTTCAGCACGTAATGCACATTTTTCAGAACAGAATATTTGACTTCAGCATTGTTTTTTAGATAAACAAGTATGTTCACTTAGCATGTTTCTTAAATATCTGCAAACATATTATGGTATTTTTATGCTTCAGAAGAGTCAAAAACTTACATACAGCACCTTTAACTTACCAAAGAGTTCATTATAATCTTTCAGAAATTGTTTTTTTTATCAATTGTACTCAATACTGTAGGTAATTTTTCTAAAATTACAAAAAAGTCCAGTTTTAGTAATTACCATAAATCAAATTTTTTCACAATTATACTCTTCAATGCACAACATAAAATATAATATCTAAAAATGAGGGAAAAAAATGAGTTATGTGTGTTTACAAGTGAACATTGTTAATATTATATTTATATGAAGCCATTATTATTAAATAATATACATTTTACAACGTATAATAGCACTAAATGGGTGACACGGTGGCTCAGTGGTTAGCACTGTCGCGTCACAGCAAGAACATATCTGGTTTAAGTCCCAGCTGAGCCAGTTAGCATTTCAGTCTGGAGTTTGCATGTTCTCCCCGTGTTGGTGTGGGTTTTCTCCGCTTGCTCCGGTTTCCCCCACAGTCCAAAGCAAGGTCCAATGCATGTGCTATAGGTAAACGAAATAAACTAACTTGGCCGTAGTGCATGCGTGTGAATGTTATGGGTGTTTTCCAGTACTGAGTTGCAGCTGGAAGGGCATCTGCTGTGTAAAACATATGCTGGATAAGTTGGCGGTTCATTCTGCTGTGGCGACCCCTGATAAATAAGGGACTAAGCCGAAGGAAAATGAATGGATAATACTAATAGTTTACTAAAAACACAGTGGGAAATGCTCCTCAGGGTTTTGAATGTTGTCACGTGGTATGTGTGAGATTTCTCATCTTTAATTACGATCGCTGTCGTGATTACTGGATAAGCAATAATTTAATAACACAATTTATTTGCGACAGGTGCCAACACCATGTATATCAGGTATTCACAGAATAATTTACACATTTTTAGAAAACATTAAATGACAAACAAATAGTTCTCATCTTTTTTTCTGAGCCACAGAGCGCCACCTGAAGGAAGACATCTTAAATGAAGTCAAGTCACAGTTATTGACAACATTTCCACCCAATAATAACCACTGAAGCTTTTATGTCCGTTCAGGCCGCCATACTCACGTCTGTGTAGCAGTTTCCACTCGCACGAAGCCGAAGGTACCGACAAGTCTTAACCAGGTGAAAGTTTGCTTTGTTAATTATAACAGCGCTTTTTACTCATAATCCCTACGAGTTTGCACAAGATGCGTTTAAAATGAGGAAACCCGCTGAGGCAATATTACTGTGAACAGGGCGCCTTTGTTACTTGTTAACACTAGCGAGCTAAAAAAAAGTCTAAGCTAGCGACATGTTAGGCAGCGAATAGTATAATGACAAAAAAACGACAGGATTTCAGACTGTTATTATTATTTAAACGTATATTACATAACGACGAGTAACGTTACATCTGAAGCGGTTGTTCAGCGAGCACCACTCGATTATGTACATCTTTTAATTGTCTAGTGCTTTGTGTGCTTATTCAGTTAATAATGCTAATTAAACTGGTTTTATTTGTTTAAGTATAGCATGCTAACATATTCAAATGTTATCCGCAAAGTTGCGAGTGTATACGTTAGCACTGATTTTTAAATGCTATAATTTGCTAGTCCCAGAGACGCCACTCATTATTTTGATAGTTATTATAGGTATTTTTCCACTATTATTACTTCCATTCCGATTTAAATGCATTTATAGCTTTTCAAAGCCACATTAAATGTCTGTGTGACATTAAAATGCACGTTTTTTTGTGGTATTCTGCCGCGTCAGGTTTGGTTTGGTTAGTGCCTGGTGTGTCGATATCGGACTCCCCTCCCTGAAATAATAGAGGTAAAGTTGGTTTTATATTCACACATTCGTTCAGTGACACACTACCTATATTGCTTACCATGGTACTTTGAATATTCGGTTTGAAATCACACCTCAAAACAACATTAGCACCATTTTAATTGACTGTAAACAATGCTGTACTTTGATAGTCATTATCTGCTAATATGATTTCATTATTTAGATCTAGCAAACAATACATTTCCTAAATTTTATTATCAAGGAGAAAGTCTGAATGTGTGAATATAAAACCAACGTTACTTCTATCCTGAAAAAAAATACATGTTCTGATGAAGCTACAATCAAGTCATCAATTTGGGTTATATGTGACCTTTTAAACCTGTATTTGTAGGCAGAGTAAATCTAAATCAGTTTGCACCATTAATGAGACTTGAGAGCTTTTAATGTTGTATTAGAAGTTTGCTTTGAATGTTATACAATTAAAGGTACCATGAAATTAAAATATATATTTTTAGATGTTAATATCAGAAGCTAGTGCGTCTTTTAAAGATCTAAAATTGATTTAAACATGTAAAGCTTGTAGTTTCCACCTAAGGATGCAATAATTCTATATTTTGGTTGTTGTAGTAAAGTTGGTTTTATATTTGCACATTCGTTCATTTAACTGTCTCTATATTGTTTACCACGCTAATTTGAATATTCGGTCAGAATTAGCATGCAAGTATGACTTCAAAACAACATTATCACTATCTGATTGACTGTAAACAATGCTGTACTTTAATCATCATTGGCTCCTAATATGATTTCCCGGTTTAGAATTAGCAAGGAATACTTTTCTGAAATTATATTATTACATTGAATGTCTGAAAACAAAACCAACTTTACCTCTATATTTTGGTTGTACGATTGTAGTCTGAATAATCACGGTTATCATGATTACCCGCTTGTTAAGTGGTGACGTGATGGTGACGTATGTAATACTGTTTCCGGGTTCAAGCCGCCACTCATTTGAACTCACAAAATATTTATTTACGATCACGTTTTATTTATATCACACATTAAAGTGAATTGTATATAAAGTCATAGTTTACACAACAATCCCTGGACCTGCTGCATTACAAAAACCTAAAATTTTACAATTTATAAAAAAATTATCACTTTCTGGCCATCAGATATTAGGCACGAACATATATATTGCGCTCGTGATTTTCGAAAGTATTACATTGCTTCGTAAACGTTTATTATTCACATTTGATAACTCTCCTTATTTAGTTTCATAGAGCGCTTGGACCTGGAAGCCCCTTCGCATGACGTCCCACTTAAGCGGATTGCACGTTTAATAATTTCAAAGCAATATGAGTTTAGAAAATCACACAAAATCTTATGTTTTAAAGTGTTTATTGCTGCTCCGTAACCATTTAATACAGCACAAAATGATATTAAAAACAAACAATATTCCATTTCTCTTTGGACTTAAAAATAAAAGTGAAACGATTTTTGACATTTAAACATAATAATTTTACACTGAAAATAAATGACAGAACAATGATTGAATGAATGAATAAATAAAAATAAGAGTAATTAAAACCCTATTTGTCTAATGTAAATCTAATGTATTTAATCATGTAAATGTAAATATTTTTTTTTTAAAGCGAACAGGCTTCTGAAGCTCTGTCTGAAAGGAACTAGATTACAAAAATGTTTGCTATTTTTATTTAGTATTTTTTCCTTTAGTGGACGCAAGTAGAAATGTGTCAATTCTAGTGGTGTAATGGATCACAAATCTCACAGCTTGGATAACATTATGGTTTTTGAGTCACGGATCGCACCATTTTTCGGATCCGCAAAGGAGAAGACAAATAAATGTCATTTGCTTTTCATTTGTACAAAAATATTACTGCCAGAACAAACAATACTGATAATATTACATTACAAACATTACTGGTTTTAACAAACATAAGTTAAACCTGTAATTTTAATAAAAATAAAAGTCAAGAAAGAAGCAGCTGAAAAAAGGAAAATATTCAATACGAATTTGCTACTGTTCATGATAATGCTAAATCTAGATATCTAACATCTTGTCTGACATTTATTTTTAATTAATGATTCAACAATTGACACATAACACTTCATGTTTCATTATAGGTGAATAATTTATGAAAACCTATTCATTGACATCATTTTGATGGTGTTTTGTCGTCACCCACTGGTTACACAATGTAATTGTTACAACATTCACCAGCGTCAAGTTTCATTAAACAGTGATTTTAATTGTTACCATAAACATCAGTGTTTATATCTGAACTATAAAATGTTCTCCTAGTACTTCTGCGTTAGTAATTGTTTGTGCCTACCTGAAAAAGTGTAAAAACTTAATCTCTTTCAATCAAACGCAGATTTGAATGCAGGTCAGCGATGGATTAATAAACGTATGCATGTCATTTATCGTTCATGTTACACGGGTTTAAATTGAGATCCTAAACTTTAAATATTTAATTGTGCTGCTTTACACTGAATGCATTAATGCAGGCTAAACAAACTTTGACAGAAAACACCTTTAATTAATAGCCTAGGAAAGCATTTAGGACATCATCATATTTCACAGGGAAGCCCGAATGCTTTCATACATGTGATTAGAATGATGCGAGAGGCGATCTCTCTGCAATTGTTAAAAGTGTTGGATTAACCTACAAGTAAAAAGAAAAGTTATTAATCCGCGGGTCACGTGTGTTCCGAACTATGTATTGTGATCCGTACGGATCAACCGTGATCCGTTACACCCCTAGTTAATAATGAAACCGGTTAATCGTTGCATCCCTACGTTATTTCTCGTCAAGTGAATGTGACATTGACTGGTGTTGATGGTGTGGTTAGCAGGTCTAAGATGGCATCAGCAGTGATCTCCGTGCCCACTACCGCCTCACGCTTCGCCCTGCTGCAGGTCGACTCTGATTCAGACTCCGATTCAGATGTAGGAAAACCGAAGGCAGCAGGTCGAGGAGCAGGGAAGCCCCGCTCTGGGAAATCTCCTAGCGGGAAAAACAGCCAAAACAATGAGAAAAAGAAGGAGAAGAGGAGACGAAAGAAGGAACAGCAGCAGAGTGAAGCTAACGAGGTGACAGAAATAAAAATTCTATCTGTTTCTCTATCTCAAACGGATGTCTATCTGTCTATCTGTCTATCTATCTATCTATCTATCTATCTATCTATCTATCT
>CAIGQZ010000348.1:13318-38542 GCA_903798205.1 Danio tinwini | reverse complement strand
TATATATATATATATATATATATATCATCTGAAACTGAGTGTTTACTGCTGCTCTGACTGACTGCTTTCTGTTGCAGATCAGCTGAAGAACAAGCCTGAGCGAGAGGTGAGTGAATATACAGTCAGAGACCTATAATAATATCAAACAGGCAAGCTCAGCCTGCTTTGAGCAGCAGAGAATGGGTCATCATCTGAAGCATGATGGGACTGATGACTGATTAGGTCAAGTAAATCTGCTAACACTTTGCAATAAGCTTTCATTAATTCATGTATTTATTAATATGATCTAATAAATACTGATACTATTGCAGCATTTATTAATTATTGTACAACATTTCTTAATGCATTATTAAAGTCCAATTCATGCTTGTTAGATTTAGTTAATGCACCAAGAGTTAACTAGATCTACTTTATTTCCATTTAAGTAATGTTAGCAAAGATGAATGTACACTCACCGTCCACTTTATTAGGTACATTAGTACTGGGTTAGACCCCCCTTTGGCCTTTATAACTGCCTTAATCCTTCGTGGCATAGATTCAACAAGGTACTGGAAATATTCCTCCCAAGATTTTAGTCCATATTGACATGATCGCATCACGCAGTTGCTGCAGATTTGTCGGCTGCACATCCATGATGTGAATCTCCCATTCCGCCACATCCCAAAGGTGCTCTATTGGATTGAGATCTGGTGACTGTGGAGGCCATTTGAGTACAGTGAACTCATTGTCATGTTCAAGAATCCAGTCTGAGATGATTTACGCTTTGACATGGTGCATTATCCTGCTAGAAGTAGCCATCAGAAGATGGGTACACTGTGGTCATAAAGAGATGGACATGGTCAGCAACAATGCTCAGGTAGGCTGTGGTGTTGACACAATGCTCAATTGGTACTAATGGGCCCAAAGTGTGCCAATAAAATATCACCCACACCATTAAACCACCACCAGCAGCCTGAACCGTTGATATAAGGCATGCTTTAATGTTGTTGGCGCCAAATTCTGACCATACCATCTAAATGTCGCAGCAGAAATTCAGACTCATCAGACTAGTCAGCGTTTTTATAATCCTCTATTGTCCAATTTTGGTGAGCCTATGTGAAATGTAGCCTCACTTTCCTGTTCTTAGCTGACAGGAGTGGCACTCTGTGTGGTCTTCTTCTGCTGTAGCCCATCCGCCTTAAGGTTGGACATGTTGTGTGTTCAGAAATGCTCTTCTGCAGACCTCAGCTATAACGAGTGGTTAGAGTTACTGTTGCCTTTCTAACATCTGAAACCAGTCTGGCCATTCTCCTCTGACCTCTGTCACCAAGACAACATTTACGCCCACAGAACTGCCACTCACTGGATATTTTCTCTTTTTCGGACCATTCTCTGTAAACCCTAGAGATGGTTGTGCCTAAAAAATCCCAGTAGATCAGCAGTTTCTGAAATACTCAGACCAGGCCGCCTGGCACCAACAACCATGCCACTTTCAAAATCAATTAAATCACCTTTCTTCCCCATTCTGATGCTCTGTTTGAACTGCAGCAGATCTTGACCATGTCTACATGCCTAAATGCATTGAGCTGCTGCCTTGTGATTGGCTGAAATTTGTGTTAACAAGCAGTTGGACAGGTGTACCTAATCAGTATAATAAGAGTATTGTTCATTGATTGTTCATGCTAGTAAATACATTAGCTAACAATAACTAATACTACCTTATTGCATGCGTGCGTGTGCATAAGTGTGTGTGTGTGTGTGCGCTCACAAGACCTTTGCACACACATCTTAATATGTCTGATAAAATCTAAATAAGCAGCTCCGCTCTCAGAACATAGTAAGTGTATTTATGCACATACACTGCAATCTGCTGTTATACTCCATATAAAAGCCAGACACTTTTTCTGCACAGGCCTATCTAAAGGGTTAATGGTGCCAACTGATGTTCAGCAGTAATAATGACAAATTTTACTGCTTTCCAAAATGGAAAACCACCATCAATCAAGAATGCATGATTATATGGAGTCATGACTTTGCAATCAAAAAATTTGTTTATAATGGAAGTCAATGGGGCAAAAACAGCCCCAAACATAATGAAAGGGTAGTCAATTTGAGCAATACACAAGGGTTAAACTAAAGCGTTACCCTGTTGTTGTTGTTTTTTTCCACAGCCTGTAAATCCAGCGCTCCGTGATGACAAGTTTTTTAACAAGCTAGAGGATGACGTGAGTAAAATCGTCCAGCGTGACAAACGCAGAGAGCAGTACAGCAACAGCGCCGGTCAGGAGGTCAACACGTCCTCCGAGCACGAGCAGGTCAGGATTTCTATAATGTGATCTCAAAGTGTAGACTGCAGCTAAATATAACACCAAAACTGTATTTGTTTGTGTTATTCATCTTTAAACTTTCAGGATGTGAGAACTGAGCAGCTGAAATACGAACTGGAAAAGAAAGACCAGGAAATCACAAAGTTGAAAAAGACAATTTCACAATGGGAGGTACGATGAAATGAGAGATGCTACTGCAGCACTGTTGACATTTACATTCAATATACATCCAGTCATTTAGCAGACACTTTTGTCCCAAGCGACTTACAATTGAGGAGGCATTCAGCGGTTCAACAAGAAGAGGCAATACACACAAGAAATGCTAGTTATACAACAGGGTGTCCGCGGGGTCTTTTAAAGTATTAAAAGTTGATAAATCAATTATGAGAAAGTTAATGCCATTAAAAGGTATTAAAGTCCTAAGGCTCGTACACACCATGGTGCTTTATCGTCAGCGTTTTTCAAGATGTTTTTCCGGATTCAAACCCAAGCGATTTTCACAGGCGTTGAGCAGAAGAGTATGCAAAATCACTCCTTGACGTTAGATGGCGCTACACAACTTTAAGCTTGTGATACTCGCTTGTAACACAGAGAAAGAAGACAAAGCTGACACGCTTGTTATGGATGGTTCTAGCAGCAGCTCCAGCTCTAGCGATGAAGAAATGATTATTGTTCACCAGTGGAATAAGCAGCTGTACGTTCATCACGCCTCTGGGCATCTTCTTCAATGTGCGCTCGCATTGACAGTGTTTCGCTTAAGCGCCTTCAAGTGCTGTTTACTGTAACTTAAGCAGCTCCGTGCACGTGAACAAAAGTGCCAATCTGATTGGTGGAGAAGGTTTTGACGAGGCAAGAGGAGTTAAAAAAAAAAAAAGATGATTTTGCGCCTGGCGTTTTGCATGTTGGTGTGCACGATCACATTGACGCCCTTTATTTAGTCACGAGGCGTTAAACGTCGACGGAAAGCATGAGCAAAAAACGTCTTGGTGTGCACGGGCCTTTAATCCTGTTTTTGCGAGGTCCTAAATTTTGTTCAATCGTTGTCCAAAGTGTTTGACTCCAAAAAAAAAACACATAAAAAAAAAAAAGCATAAACATATTTATTTTCCTCAATTGGTTTGGGCCGGACACACTTCTCTGTCCGGGTGATGTCACGTAATTTGCGACAAACGCGGGAAGGTGATGTGACGCTCTCCACATGTAACGAAACCATAGAGCAGGGCCTTTTGTTCCGACCCTCCAAATAATGTGACCAAGACATCAGAAATAAATTTAGTTGTCGAAAAACAGACGCTACAATGAGGAAGTGACGTGGGTCTGTTCAATACAGCACAAGCTGCAGTTAAAGGCTGTGCAGAGCGTGAGTCACCTGATATTAAGAGAGTGAGTGGCGCAATCAGCCAAAAACATTTGGATGCTTAAGCTTAAAGGCTTCTCAACGCCACGTTTCTATTGCATGGAACGAAACTGCTGCAACTAAACAAAGTTATGCCACAAGTGCGCTAGTATAAAGTTCCGAGCTTATAACTACATTAAGGCTAATACGCACGCACACTGGATTAACTATAGCAGCGGGCCATTCACATATCGCGTCTTTTCCGCGTGCAAGTTTGTTATTTCCAATATTAGAATATATGGCAATATGCATGCACAAGCGGAGCGATACACTCGCGCCTTCCAGACACACCGAGTAGAAAACATCTCACGATGTAGCGGTGAGAGTTGTGCGTGGCTTTTAGTGCAATGTAAACAAAATATGTTTATTACATATTACATGAATTATTACAAATTTATTAAAATGATTATGTATGTATGAATGCAGATGATAACAACCGTTCATTTAAATACCTAATATAAAGCTTAAATTTACATTAGACGTGATAACTGTGAAAGCATGATTATTCTTCAGACTATATAATCGTACAACCAAAATCTGTAATTGTTGCGTCCATAATTGTTATCAAAACATAACTTATCAATGTGTCTGAATGTAGAAGAAGCCTACTTCAGCAATGCACTGCTTTTGTTGTGCTTTGAAAATCAACATTTGAATGTTTGTAAAAAAGCCACATTGTACAATGCACTGATGTTATGTAGTTTCAATATACAATATATGAACATTTTAATGTTGAAAAATACAACGTGGGTGTCTTAAGAAGTAAAAATACAGCGTATGGGCTCTTATAAGCTGTTGTGTCATCACTCATATTGCAAGTCATATCTCTACGGCCCCTCATTTGGGATGCATTTCATGAACTATTCTGTTCATGTTCTATTGAAATTTCCTTTAGGATTCCTGCATATACCCTGTACAAAAACTTGTTATTTTTAACCCTTGTGTGCTGTTGGGGATGTTTTCATCCACTCTAGGGTGATTTTGAGTCTTAATTTAGCCACAACTTTCTTTGTGTTTCAGCAAATATAGTGATTTTTGGTGACAAATCTTAATTTGACAAATATTTTGGGAAAATGCTTTGAAAGTTTACAAAAAAAATAAATCAACAATACAAATTGGGCAAATTGACTACGCTTTCATTATGTTGGTGACTGTTTTTGCCCCAAGACATGTTTAATTGCAAAGCCATGACAACCTATAATCAAGCAATTTTAGATCCTCCTTTGGAGTTATATGGAGTATAGTGTGCATGTGTGAGAGAGACCCTTCACATTTACCTTAATATGTCTGAGAAAATCAAAAATTTGTAGCTCAGCTCTGAGAAAATAGTAAACATAGTAGGTGTATTTATGCGTGCACACTATAATCTGCTGATATTCTACATAGAACTCCATATAAAAGCCAGAAACCTTTTTTTTGCACAGGCCTAAAGGTTAATGCTGCCAACTGATGATCAACAGTAATAATGACTAATTTTTACCTCTTCCCAACAGGGAAAACCACCAATAATCAAGAATGAATGGTTATTTGGAGTTGAGTTTTTTCTAATCAAAAACTGTTGTTATAATGGTAGTCAATGGGGCAAAAACAGCCACCAACATAAAGGAAGGGTAGTAAATTTGACAAATACACAAGGGTTAATGTCATGCTTTCTTACAGGTGAAATGTGCTAAATTAACCTCATTGAAGATTTCAGGGATGAATCAGGGACGTATTATCGATAAACATTCATGTTTTTTTTTTTCAGGAAAGGTATAAGGAAGTCAAGGCCAGAAATTCTCAGTTACTTAAAATGCTTCAGCAAGGAGAAAGTAAGTGCAGAATCCCATCTGAAATCTAGTATTTATTAATTGCTATTAGAGCTTCACAATTAATCAAAGGCAAATTTGATGAGCATTTGACAGGTAAACCGGCTCTGTAATCAGCTGTAAATCTCTAGCATGTGCTTTCAGATGGAGCAGCATTTACTACACATAGCCGCAGTTCACCGACAAGCTACGCAAAAGATATGCAAACCATTTAAATGACTCAATCCTGAAGTCGAATCATTCTGTGATTTGAGCTATAGTTCACGAAGAAATGTCTGTCAGTGTTGGTCTGAACGCTTGTGAGAACACACTTTTAACACAAGTCATTCTGTGAGGTGATTCCAAAGGCTTATTTAGTAGTCATGTTCAATATAAAATAAAAGCAGTTGCAATTGAAATTTTGGTAACACTTCATATTAACTACACACTATGAATCATTTATTAAGCATTGGCAAATAGTTAATTCATTAAGTGCGGGTAATAAAGCATTTACATGCCTGAATATTAAAATATGTAAATGTTAATTTGAATAGTTTATTAATCATTTGCGCATTCTGAATGATCTAAAAAAAAAAAACAACACAAACTATTTTTAAATAACTGGTTTGTAACTAATGGAATATTTTACTAATGACAAATGAAACATTAACAACGTATGAAAACTATAGGTGGGCATAGATAGTTTTTTAATCTAGATTAATCTCACTGTAAAAATGGCTGTAAAAAAAGCTGATTAAAATGGTTGCTTTAAATTCCGTCAAAGTCATTCAGAATATGTGTGCTACCCAAAAAATGACTAAAAGTAAGTCTTTGAGAACTGGTTTCTCAAGCCCGGTGGCGCATTAGACAAGGGGCTCATCTCCTGTTTCCAAATGTAAATGTTTTCCGCTTGAGAAACTGTTCTACTATGATAATTAATGATGAAAATAAATGATGTTCAATAAGATGTACTTGTGTTTACTAACTGTTTATTCAGTTAAACATGAATGTTGACAGCGATTTTTAATTATTATTATTATTTTTTTGATGACCTTAATCCTACTAAAGTCATACCTGAACTAAACAGAAATGGAATTATATTATTAGAGGCATTATTGAAGTAAACATCGCAATCAAACTATTACCATCATGTAGGACTTTTCGCCATATTTTCTGACAAGATCCACACACTGTCAGTTAAGGACCACACACACACACGCATCGCGAAATGCAGAAGTTTTTTTTCTTTCCATGTGGTGTGCATTATTAAATTCCATAACACTCTCACCAGTCCTTATTCCTTATTTGCCTCTAATACCCCAGTTTGTCACTGTGGCATGAATGAAATGTTCATGAGTGAAAGTGAAACTGCCGAACTGCCCAAAATTACAGGAAACTCTTACAAGAAAGCACTTCACATAAACACCTTTATATTATTGTCTATTAAGGCAAATAACTAGATTACAGATGTCCATAAGCGTAGTCAGTAGTGTCTTCGAAATAGGTGAAAGATCCAGAAGGACATCCTGCTGATTTGAGTCAGAAGGGCACTTTTTTGTCAGACGGATCACCGGTCAGGTATACATTCGTGGTAAAATATCAAGGTGAAAGTCATCATAGCTTGTGTAGAATAGACCCAGCTCCCAACCCAACTTTGAGAAGAGATTAATGGTGATTATTATTTATTTATTTTTTATCACCTGATTAGAGTCTCGCGTTAACGCAGCACATTACCTCTGATAACGGCCCACCACTAATGAAAACACAATCATTAAGCACATTATACATGTGCTTAGAAGCAGTGTTGGGCACGTTCCTTTAAAAGAGTAATTATTTTTAGTTACTAGTTACTTCTCACAAATAGTAACTGAGTTGCGTAATTATAAATGTAACTAAATTACCAGGTAAAGTAACTATTGCATTACCTAAAAAAATCTATTTTGTCAAATGACTATAAAATAAATATAAAACATTGTATGCTTATCTACACTATTTTAATGTTGCTGTGGGACGATGTGAGAGACAACAGCAGCATGTCCTCAACTATATATATATATATGTGGATATTATTTAGTTTAAGTAATAAGTGTTTGGAGTGGAAAAAACATTTATTACATTATCACCTACGTAGCATTTTGTGGTGCTTCATTAGATTGGAATTGTCACCGACGCAGAGACATGCTTCTATTTCCAGTTTGCGAACGCTACCTTAGAACGATGGCAAATCCAACAAGTTCAGACTCCTTGTCATTGGTGTGTGTCCGCCATACTCTGCCTCTGATTGGCAAACGATGGAAATGGACTCTATCTAAGCCAATTATCATTCTCCGTTACACAGCGTTCACAGACACACCAATCATCATCACTGGTTGGTTATGTGTCTCGCCCCAGCATTGAACACACTCACACACACACCCCAGAGAAAGAGCGGTCTTATGGCTGAGAGAAACACTGCTCGCATGAAAACCGCTTCAGTGTTTTCAATTATAGTAACACGCATATTATTATCAATAACGTAACATCGGTGTAAAGGGGGAAACAGTAATTCATTTGATTACTTGTTATTGAAAAAAGTAACGCAGTTTATTTATAGCGCCGTTCTGCTTATAAGTCAAGCATACAGCACTTTTAGATGTAGTTTTAAACTGCTTACGTCTATTAATGTAGAGTTAATGCTTAACAAAGGTAAGAGTTAACTGTTTGCTAATGCTTAATCAATTATTCGTAGTGTGTAGTAGAGCTGCACGATTAATCGTAAAAAGATCGCGATCTCAATTCGACTCCCTAGACTATTCTAATCCAGCATTTATACGATTCTGCCAATCATATTTTCAAGTTCAGGAGAGAAGCATAAAGGCGGCCGCACATGTCTTCACATTGTTTTACATGTATTGCTTAGCAACGTGTACACCTCCCAATGGTGTTGAAAGAGTCACATACTGTATTTATAAGGTATAATTCACCCAAAAAATGTCATTTCTGTTTGCATGTAATGATGTATTTGCTGCAGCGAAAACACACATGATGTGAGTTGACCGTGAGCTGTTACCACAGAGAGGGCTTGTGCGCGCCTGTGAATGATGCCTACCTTAGTGAACAGAACTTGCATACAGTAGACTGTGAATAACATGTAATAAAGTTGTAAATAACATTCAGTTTGTGGAACCGAGCGATCGTTTGGGAGCTGCACGGGAAGTATGAACCGCACAGTCAAAATGAAACCGAAAGCTTGCACTTTAGTTCAATTAATCATATGGCATTTTAGAGTTATGATTACGACAAGCATATGATATGTTTTTCTTTCATATCGAACACAGAGTGTTTTGCATGAGAATAAATGTTTAACAGTGTCAGTATAAGTACTCTAGCCTATATAATGTTGAATATATAATGCGAGAGGGAATCTGATTGACAAGTGTCAGATTTTACCAGTAGAAAAAATTGTCCAATAATGTTGTCAAATTGCAAGCATATGTGTCAAACACAATAATTCAACATCAGAATTATGAATAGTTGTATTCTAAAATATCAACAATAATAATAAGCTACTCGTATTAACCTTTATTTTACATCTACAGAATCGTGAGAAAATCGTGATCTTTATTTTAAGCAAAAAAATAGCGATTTCTCATTTTAGCCAGAATCGTGCAACTCTAGTGTGTAGTATGGATGGCAGTTATATTCGTGGGTCGGTCGGGTAATAAAAAAATACATTATGATTAACTGCGGGTGGGTCGCGGGCCATAGCAGTTGACCAGCAAAAAAGCAGAGAGTGGACTTCGCAGAATAGGAAGATGAGATGCTCAAAATAATGGAAGTGCAAGAGTACTGTGCAAACTTTCAGTCAGAGGAGTCATCAGAGGAAAATCTGCTATCGTTCTGGGAGAAACAAGATTGCTTATTTACACGACTGCAGCGCCTTGTAAGGAGAAGCTTGTGCATTCCTGTAACAAGCGGTGCGAGCAAACGCTCATTTAGTGCAGCTGGCCGTGTTTTGAAGGCGAGGCGGAATCGCCTGAATCCAGGCACAGTAGATGCTATTCTCTTTTTGCACAGTGCAAAGAAAAAGGCCAAGTAAACAGAACATAGCTGCCTTTTAGGATGAAGTGGCCTTGTTTTTATGTTTTTCCTGTATATGTAAAAGCTGAATCTGCTGTTAATAGAGTGGGGGAACTATGACGTCAATTTGTGTGCAAAATCCCGGAAGCGAGTTAGCATTTTAGCAGTTCCGGTTCCCTCGTCCCAAAGTCAATGTTTTTTTTTTTTTTTTATGGGATTTCAGTTAAATCGCTTAAATAAGGTCTGTGGCTAACACAAACTCAAAATACCTTCACGTTTTATTCTACGACAAAAAACACATCAGTTACTTCACACTCTTGATTTTTTATTTTTTTTTTAATCGGTTTCGCTTTTTTAAAAAGACAGTTGCTATCAAGTTGCTTAACGGGACTACAGGCGGTGTCAGAGATATTATACGTCATCGAGCTGAACTGGTCTGGAACGCAGCCCGCTTGCCTTGGGCATTTGGATTTGTCTGTCATTAAGTATTTTCATGAGTAGTTTTTTTTTATAGTTTGTAGTATTTTTCTAATTGGGAATTTATATTTTGTGTAGATAATGCCTTGTAAAGACTGTCAAGACAGATTCATTTGTTGATCATTTATTTTAATTAAACAATATTATGGGGATACTGCTTACCAGTGCAGCCTGTCTCTTTCCTGCTTTCAGTAATGCAAACGTGTGAATAAATGTGTAATACACCATAGATTTTTCATCTGGTTTTTTTCCATCTGAACACATTTAACTCTGTCATAACTGCAGTATTTACACTCCTCCTTAAAATTTATCGCATATGTGACTGTATGGGCTGCCTTTCGCTGTACTCTGTGACAAAAAATAATATTGAATGTTGTTCTGTGCCCGTGGTGGAACTTTCAGGCATAAAACATTAGACTTGTCCCTCACGCCTCATTTCTGTCGTCTGTTACTAAAGTAAGCGGGCTGTATGCTTGCGAGCGATACACTTATTTAAACATGTCTTATGATAATACTATGTAGGCACATTTATACATACAGTTTTAAAACTTTTACAACAACCGTAAACCAAAACAAAATGTATTTCCCACGTAAAAACTATCCAAAAGGCACCAGGTTTGTGCTTTTGCGTATTTATTTGTTGATGATATATAGAGTGGATTTATAATATAATAAACCGAGGGCATAAATCATTGTCATGGATCATGCTTGAAGAGTTGTCTGTAGCAGGGTGGTGCTGATGTCACAGGCGAGGCGTTTATAGCCTTTTGTTAGCTTTTCAGTTCTTGCGTTTGCATTCAAGATCCAAAAGTACTAAAAGTTGTATTTTTGTGTGAGGATTATCCAACGCATGTTAAAGGACATCCTTATATTATAGTAGCTGATTCGCCTACAAGGTGACGTCGTAGTTTCTCCACTCTATAACGAACGATCCACGGTCAGATTTATGGATTGGCTGAAATATGCTTAGCCACGCCCCTCCAACCATTAGTTTACTGTGAGTGAAAGATTAGGAGTCTAGGAATAAAACCCTGCCCCCTGCTCTGATTCCAGTTTGTTGACGCATTTCAAAATGAAACTGAATACAAATTTCACTGCTTCAACTTTAAAGGCATAGTTCACTAAAAATTTCAAATTTGCTCACTTTTTACTCTGCCTCAAGTGGTTTCAACCTTTTGTCTTTTATTCTGCTGAAAAAAAGCAGAAAACTAGATCCATTGACTTCCATAGTAGGAACAACAAATAGTATGGAAGTTAATGGTTAGGGGTTTCCAGCTTTCTTCAGAATTTCTTTTGTGTTATTCTTAAAATCGTCTAATTTTCCTGACGTATTTGCAGCTTTTCAACGTATTTACCGCTGATCACAGAGTCGTGTTTCCCTGACAAGATGTGCATAACACATTTCGATTCAGTTAATCATGTAGCCAATTTTGGAATGATCATATATTAACGTTTTATGTGTTAATTTGTTTGTTGTTTTGAGTTGCATGTTTATTAATGAAATGTTCTTGCCATGAAGGTAGCCTTCGTTGCTGACGTGGCACTAAAAAACACATCAGCAAAGGTCGTCGTGCAGCCCTAATTGGTATTGATCTATCTGTCTCTGTGTGTCTAGTGAAGGACAAAGCTGAAATTCTGCTGCAGGTGGAGGAGCTGCTCAACATTAAAGAGGAGTTGTCCTCACAGGTGTGTGTGTGTGTGTGTGTGTGTGTGACTCTACATTCACTCTTTCACTGAATGCTGTAGTTTGAGCATCAACAATACTGCTGTTTGTTGGTTTTTGTGTGTATTTCCAGGTTACACAATTACACACAGCTTTGGAGCAAGAGAGATCGAAAGTGAAGGGCTTACAGTCAGAGCAGCCCAAACATCAGGTATAAAACGCACCAAACTTGAAGTGCCCGCAATTTGCAGTTAAAAGCTCTTTAATTTTAAGATTAACTCCGTTTACGCGACAGCATTTTTAGCAATTTTTTTTATGCATTTTGCCTGTTTGTTTACATAACAACAGCATTTGTTTATTTATTTTTTATTTGAGTTTCTCTCTTCGTTGTTGTGTAAATGTGAAATAATTATTATTTATATTAATTTGTTTTATTATTATTGTTGTATTATTATTATTAATAATATATTTTTAAGCAAAGGAAAATTGTTGGCTGCTTTGTGTAAACATAACCTAAAAAAAGTTATGTACTGCTAGCATGGGTGCCGCTAGGGGTGTGGGGTAGTTAGGACGATTCCATTGCCTCATTTACACTACGATTGCATCGGTGGCCAATTTATTCCAATGGAGAATAAGCAACCTCCATCAACTCGAGCAACAGCGAGCGTTGACGACCAGGTGAGCATGTTGAGCGACACGACAAAGTTGAGAATCCTTCAACAGCCAATAGAAGCACCAGTAGAGCTCACGTGATCCTCTCTAAGCTTGCTCAGAGGCCGGTTGTATTTGTGCTGTATATACCTACACATACCAGCGTTTACAGCAACATTTTGTCTGCGACATGCCCACATTGTTTAGAGAAAACAGACCTTAAACGTGGCGGTTTTGTACCCGCATACAGTTCACTGGAAGCGCTTGACCCAGGTTACTGAAAATTAAAAGTTCTTCTGCATATACCCTATTTCTTTCAATAATAAAAAAACATTAAGTAATTATTAAATGTGTAACTTTATAGACATGTCACAAGTAGATCAAGCCTAAGCACAATTCATAGTTTGATTCCAAACTGTAGTCTATCTAATAGAGGAATTACCGACCTACGTCACACATGACGTCACACTGGTTCCCGGTTGCAAAAAAAGACCGGTTGCAATAGCAAACATGTGTTGAGGAGTAGGATGCCAAATTCGACTTAACTTTTACCATACACCACACTGCTTTTAATGCCAACCGCAGACATATTTGGCTAAAAGGGGGCTGAATGAAGTGAGGACCTAATTAAAAATGCTCGTCTCTGCAGTTCTCATTTTATATCAGGTAAGTTCACGCTATGCTGAATCATACACATTACTCGTTTTTGATTGCAGCAATGATTTCAGCAAAAACTGTTAAATATGGTGAATTAAACACCGCACACTGAATGCTTAGAATGAAATGTAAAAATGTTCATACTCTGCCATACAGGTGCAGTTGGCATTCAGAATGCAGTTGTTTTGCTTGTTGATGATTACCCAGGCCTTGTACTGTTCTGTATTCTTTCCTTGTCTTTGGCTAGGCAGAACCTCCGTTTTTAGCACTACATAGTTTTAAATCTGGTAATCAGGGAACATTATTTCTTACACATGACCACAGAACAAAATTGTTGGCATCCAAAGACTCGTAGGCCTTTAACTTCTCTCTTGTAAAATCACTTTGAGTTTCAATAAGTTAGTTGTATATTTCAGGATGGATGCTTGGGCATTTGGTCTCATCCAGTGTCCATTGGGAGGGTGCTATAGCAAATGGACCTGTCAGACAAACGCCGCTCACTTTAATGTTAATTTTGCAGAATAACTGCTTATCACTGGGTGACAAGCTGTTATAATACACTGAAAGCATTATGTAAATAATATATATATATATATATATATATATATATATATATATGTAATTAATATAACTTCTCTATATTACAACAACAAACTCTGTACCGCATCAGATGTCATTCTCTCGCTGTAAATGCTAGCTCTCCCATTTTATTTTTGCAAGCTCGCTGCACGCGCATCCTGAATGCTTACAAGCCGGTAATTCATATATGTCCTGCACAGATACAGTGAATACATTTACATGGAAACCAATAATCTGATTTTAAAATGATTAAGACTACATTCTGATTAAGAGTCTACCATGTAAACATTGATTTTTTTGATCACCTTAAACCAACTAAAGTCATAATCGACCTAAACCAAAATGGAATTAAGACGTGTGGAGAATGCTGATTTTTAGAGGCATTATTGAAGTGCAGTACAGACTTGTAAACACTGCAATCAAACTATTACCGTCGCGTAGGATTTTTTTCTGCATTTTGTGACAGGAT
The DNA here is from genome assembly GCA_903798205.1 of Danio tinwini. Taxonomy (NCBI): domain Eukaryota; kingdom Metazoa; phylum Chordata; class Actinopteri; order Cypriniformes; family Danionidae; genus Danio; species Danio tinwini. The sequence continues at coordinate 24,498 of CAIGQZ010000348.1, read as the reverse complement.
AGTCTATACACACACGGCTGTTTGACACTATTCTCTGCACCTACAGAGTCAGTGAAGAACCACAAACACCTGCATTGTAAAATGCGGAGTTTTTTTCCCCCTCGTTCAGTGTGCAGTAGCAAATTCCATTAAAATAAGCAGTTCATGCTGGCATCCAATATCTTGTTTGGCACACGCACAAAATGTTCCTGAATGAAAGTGAAAGTACCAAACTGCAGTTAAAGACGACAAATTAAAAACGAAACGCCCGATATTACATGAAACTCTGTGGGAAATGTGGATATTGTGGTGGTCCAATGATGTTAATTGAATTATGCATGTAAACTGGGATCGTGAATGGATCATTCAAAAAGCAACTTATGTAAACAACAACATCATCATATTATTGTCTTAATCAGATTAATGCAAATAATTCAATTACTGACGTCTGTATTGACTTTATTGTTATTATTATTATTATTATTTATTTATTATTACAAGCATTCACATTTAAAATGTGTTTTGGTTTTAATATAATGTTTTAATTCAATTTACTATATTTTATATTTTGATGTAACATCCTTACTAGATGGAAAAGAAATCCATCATTTTAAGAGGTTTTGAAATAAGGTTTAGCTCTGATTCTAATGCATGCCATATTAAGTAAAAACACTGTAACATTTGTATATTTACAGGCTTAAACGCATCCAAAAAATCGACTTGTCTTTACTGTAATATTTGAGTTTTTCCCCACATATCAATTATAACAGGGGTGTCAACTCAATCCTGAAGGGCCGCTGTCCTGCATAATTTAGCTCCAACTTTTAACACACTTCCCTGAAGTTTCTAATATATCTAGAAAGAGCTTGATTAGCTGGTTTCTGGTCTGTATAATTGGGGTAGGAACAAATATATGTAGGACACCGGCCCTTCAGGACCGAGTTTGGACACCCCTGGATTATAATAATTAAAGTATAATTCCCCAATATCTACATAACAAAACATTATACTGCCAGTTAAATTAATCATACTAGTATTTTTGTGCAATGATTAGCACAAGTGTTTTATACATTTGTTTTTATGACTTCATTAGAAACACCACAATTATGAAATTCGGTCATCACTTCTAGGGAGTATTGAACTGACAACAATATGTTAAAGGAACAACACACACACACACACAAATCTAGTTTTACAAGTCCCCTAGAGTTAAACGGCTGAGTTTTACCATTTTTTTTTTTATACATTCAGTCCAACTTTGGTTCTGGCGTGGGCACATTTAGCTTAGCTTAGCATAGATCATTGAATCTGATTAGACCAGCAGCATCTCCCTCAAATGACCAAAGAGTTTTAAATAATTTTCCTATTTAAAGCTCGACTCTTCTGTAGTTACATGTATTAAGACTGACGGAAAATAAAAAGTGGCTATTTCTCTAGGCCGATATGGCTAGGAGGGTGGCATGGTGGCTCAGTGGTTAGCACTGTCGCCTCACAGCAAGAAGGTCGCTGATTCGAGTCCCAGCTGGATCAGTTTGCATTTCTGTGTGGAGTTTGCATGTTCTCCCCGTGTTTACGTCGGTTTTCTCTGGATGCTCCGGTTTCCCCCACAGTCCAAAGACATGCGCTATACTGTAGGTGAATTGGGTAAACCAAATTGGCCGTAATGTATGTGTGTGAATGCGAGAGTGTATGATGCTGGGTAGCGGCTGGAAGATCATCCACTGTGTAAAACATATGCTGCATAAGTTGGCGTTTCATTCCGCTGTGGTTACCCCCTAAAAAAAATTAACCAAGCTGGAGGAAAATGAATGACTAATATGTCTAGGAACTATACTCATTTGGGCGTAATAATCAAGGGACATTACTGCCGTACCATGTGCAATGATATTACATGGCGCCTACAAATCGGCTAACTTCCATCAATGTAACCATAGTGTCCTACCTTGCTTTAATGCATGATATCAAAAGCACATCTTCAAGACAATTGAAATAATTTAATAAGTTAATTCTATAATGTGAGGATTCTTTAAAAAAATCTAATATATTTTAGCATTTAGCTTCTATCTATCTAATGTTGGACTTTACCCTAGTCCCTCAGGTTCAAAGATCGGTCAGAGGCTTCAAGTTTAAATTAATTTAATGAATCAAATGGATAAAGCATACAGAGTGCTCTGGGCTGCAGAATAAACTTTTTTACAGTATGAGGTTTACATGTGGGAATTTTTACAATACAATCTAACCCTCCCAGCCAAGTATAAATTGTTGATTTCCCTTCAGCCCCGCCCGGGGGCGCTTCAGTAAGAAAGATCCTCCATCCAGATCAGTTCAAACATCAGTTCAATCATCAGTTGTTAGGCAGAACAGCAAATCTGCACAGAAAAAGTTACGCATACACATAACACAGCCTGCAAGAGAGTGAGCTTGAACCCCTCCCCTCCGTAATTGTTCCTATAAATGAGCACACTCTGGAAGAAGAGATGTAACATTTTGTTGATGCGTACCGAGGAGTTAACTTCTCGGTTATCAGTCACACAAAGGCACAGCTGTTATAGAGCAAAATTATATGAGGTTAAGCACATAAGGTTATATGAGGATAAACACATCAACATAAGTTCATGTAATTAGTTAAAAACAAAATTAAACTATGAATGCAAGGATTAGTCTATTAATGCATAGGATGAAGTTAAAATCATCAAACATTCCTTCACTAACTGACTAAATACACTGATTTTGTTCTTGGTGCACTTGCACAGATTTTCAAAAAACTTTGAGGAAAGGTGTCTTAAAATGTTGCAATAGTTCTTCTGCCTTTTCCAGCAAGAAAAACAAATAGGCAATGATTAGTATTTCAACTTGTTTTTTTTTTACAGGGGAACCGGAAGGGTAAAAAGGCTTCAGAAGGGGATGTATGAAAACGCATGTTAAAGGACAGACAGCTTGAATGTTCCACCTCCTTCATCAAGCTGCTAGAATCTGTAATATCTGTTCAAAACACCACTCACTCACTCCTAATCGAACTACCACGATCATACACATATCTTGTGTTCGTATTCCTGCTTGTTGCTGCATAGTTCGGTCTTGAAAACACCAGATGTTTTGTTTCTAGAATTCGGACACTCATCATTGCTGTACAGTAAATCTGCTGATCTGTGCGCCATGACCGAACGGCCAACAATCTTAAGTTCTTTTCAATAAAGATGCTAATCTACTTTTTCCAAGTCTGTTGGTTTATGTCTTCCATTCTCGTTAAGCGTCGTTATTGTTGATGAATGTAGTAGTCTTCAGTCCATTTCCTCCATTCAATAAATCTATAATACTCACAGCTGGATATACATGGAGACAGACAGACTGACAGAAATAAGATAAAATAATAAACAGTTCATATACCTTTGTTTAATATTTTATTGTGAACTTATTTTAACTGCTATTGCTGTAAAAATGTTAAAGGGATAGTTCACCCAAAAGTGAAAATTGTATGAAAAATTGAAAATCGATTACAGTTTGAGGCAAGCCTGATATTTTGGAGAATATTGGAAACTTGTAACACGTAACTTGTATTGGCTTCCATAGTATGAAAAAACAATACTACACTACTTGACAAAAGTCTTGTCATCTATCCAAGTTTTAGGAACAACAAACAATAACTTGACTTCTAGTTGATCATTTGGTATCAGAAGTGGCTTATATGAAAGGCAAAGTCCACTAGATTACACTTATTTAACCAAAATAAAATATGATCATGCCTTGATTTATGTATTTTTTTAATTATTTAATTAGGACAGTAAGGTCTTACTTTGCTTAGACAAAAGTATTGTCACTTAACAAATATTTTACTGTATAGAATATAAAGTCATGTTGCCGTGGAAAGAGAATGAACATTGTGTATGACTTCCATCAGCTTGGAGGACTGCATCCATACATCTATGCGATGACTCAAATCACTTATTAATAAAGTCATCTGGAATGGTAAAGAAAGCGTTCTTGCAGGACTCCCAGAGCTCATCAGGATTCTTTGAATTCATCTTCAATGCCTCCTCCATCTTACCCCTTACATGCTCAATAATGTTTATGTCTGGTGACTGGGCTGGCCAATCCTGGAGCACCTTGACCTTCTTTGCTTTCAGGGACTTTGATGTGGAGGCTGGAGTATGAGAAGGAGCGCTATCCTGCTGTAGAATTTGCCCTCTCCTGTGGTTTGTAATGTAATGGGCAGAACAAATGGCTGTTGATGTTGCCATCCACTCTAAAGATCTCTCGCACGCCCCCATACTGAATGTAACACCAAACCATGGTTATTACTTCACCAAACTTGACTGATTTCTGTGAGAATCTTGGGTTCACGCGGGTTCCAATAGGTCTTCTGCAGTATTTGTGATGGTTGGGATGCAGTTCAACAGATGATTCAACAGAAAAATCTACCTTCTCTTGCTCTTACAACTGTTACCAACGAGATGACTTGTGTCAGGTCGTGTATGGACATCAATGATTAGAGTTTTCCAACGTTCTTGAAAGTTTTCAATCTGTACTGTTTAATGTGTTTGAGATGTGCTAGTTTCTCGAACTTGCAGCTTCTTATGGGTGTATTCTCCATCTTTAAATGTTAGAAAATTATAAATGTTTTGCTGTGTAATACAAGTAAAAACATACGCATATAAAAAAACTATTCTTTTTGACTTTGAATTCTTGACAAGGTCCTTCTGGGAAAGCTAAAGCTGTGGTGCTTCCAATTTGGTTTGTTGCCACGTCTCATGTGGCCAATTTCCATCTGTGAGCTGACGCCAAGTGCCTGGAGAGACCGGTCAGCACACAAGTAAGGCACTACCAAGATGCCTTAGCAACAGTTGAGTTCTCTTTCTAACAATTTTAAAGTCTGTGTGTGAAATCAAATTGTACAAAGTTTATTTTGATCACGCATATTGTTGTTTTTTTAGGTGAACAATTAATCCGTACAAGTTAATCCACTGAAAAAACCTCTTGTTAGTCTTCAGTCAAAGTCTGACCATTTGCGTCTTTATGACATGGTGCGTTATCCTGCTGGAAGTAGCCATCAGAAGATGTGTACACTGGTGATAAAGGGATGGACATGGTCAGCAACAATACTCGCTGTGGTGTTGAAACTTTGCTCAATTAGTACTAATAGGCCCAAAGTGTGCCAAGAAAATATCCCCAACACTATTACACCACCAGCAGCAGTCTGAACAGTTGATGCAAGGCAGGATGGAGCCATGCTTTCATGTTGTTGATGCCAAATTCTGACCCTATCATCCGAATGTGGCAGCAGAAAAAGAGACTCATCAAAACAGGCAACATTTTTCCAATCTTTATTGACTAATTTTGGTGAGCCTGTGTGAATTGTAGCCTCAGTTTCCTGTTCTTAGCTGACAAGAGTGGCACCCGGTGTGGTCTTTTGCTGCTGTAGCCCATCTGCCTCAAGGTTGGACGTGTTGTGCATTCAGAGATGCTCTTCTGCATACCTCGGTTGTAACAAGTGGTTATTTGAGTTACTGTTGCCTTTCTATCAGCTGGAACCAGTCTGGCCATTCTCCTCTGACCTCTGGCATCAACAAGGCATTTGCATCCACAGAACTGCCGCTCACTGGATATTTTCTCTTTTTTCAGACCATTCTCTGTAAACCCTAGAGATGGTTGTGCGTGAAAATCCCAGTAGATCAGCAGTTTCTGAAATACTCAGACCAGCCCGTCTGGCACCAACAACCACGCCGCGTTCAAAGTCACTTAAATCTTGAGCATGTCTATATGCCTGAATGCATTGAGTTGCTGCCTTGTGATTGGCTGATTAGAAATTTGCGTTAACAAGCAGTTGGACAGGTGTACCTAATAAAGTGGCCGGTGAGCGGAACGGTATATATATTCAAGTACTTGATAAGAGTATTGTTCAAAAACACTAGTGTTTACTATAAAGTAGTGTAGTTTTTTATAGATAGATAGATAGATAGATAGATAGATAGATAAACATACATAAATACAGACTTCAATGCAAAAAGCCACAAAAAATAAATAAATAATAAAATAAAAAAATAAAAAAATAAATAAATGTTTTCATTTTAGCCTGAACTGCACGGTATTACTCGTTGTTATGGGAACTCACTGAGTGCGTGTTGATGATGAAAGGTAAAGCTCGAAGCTGCTGATCTGTGATGGAGGGTGATTCTCGCGCGCGCGTTCACGAGGGAGGGAGGGGGGAGAGAGCGAAAACGAAAAGGGGGCTCGTTCTCCCGGTCATAACGACACATCTCTGGCGACATGAGCCACGCGTGACCGACGCTCCGTCCTCTTCAAAACCAAAGGCGAACTCTCGCTTTGCTATGCGGGACCGAGAGCCATGAAAATGCTTCGATTCCGGAGCCCGAGCCTCTCCTCCCTCGCGCTGGAGCTCCAGTGCACCGTCCGGCTGCTCGACGACTCCGAGATCTCCTGCAGCATCCAGGTAATGACTAATAAATATGTATCCAGCATCCAGGTAACGTCTAATAAGCAGTGTATTGTTGACTAGCTTTGCGTTTGTTTAGCTGCAAGACGCCTTTAGGGAGTGATGGTGACGCGCTCGTCATGGTTTGTGCTCGGTTTATTATTGCCGCCGTCACTGACCGTTAAACAGTTACGCCCTTGACTTTTCTTTGTACTCGAGAAATATGTATTTATTAAACGTGTTTAGGTTGCGAATAAGAGAATTATAACTAGTGGAAGCCCGTTTGTTTTTAATGGTGTGTAATTGAATTGGCTGTCTGTTTGGGAACGGAGATCCTGATGTAAGGCAGCGCGTCCATGTGTCTCATACCATGATGATAAATATCCATTTTTTTTGCTTCAAAAATGATGATAGGTAGCTGAAAAAAAGTGATAGGTAACAGTTTGACAATTGTTTGTAAAGTCTAGTCGAGCCTTTTTTTTTCATAAATAGCACGTGTCACTCAGTGTGTCAAAGCACGTTTAGCCCTTGTGAAGAAGTACACTTTTAAACAGCATACTTATAAAATGTATTATAATAATGTATGATGGAATAAAATGCTTCTTTGTAATCTCGAAAAAAGGGATGAATTAATAAAAAAAAAACAGTTACTCTTAGCTTGTGATTTACTGGAGTTTTCTGCTTGTCTACTCGAATTAATGAATTATAATAAGACCTTGATCTCTGATTTTTTATTGTTAAAATTTTACTTTAAATGTATTTATTAAAATATATTGTATGTGCAATAATATATATATATATATATATATATATATATATATATATATATATATATTTAAATACATAAATTAATAACAAGAAAACTTCTAATTTTGTTTTAAAAAATACTTTCATATTTTTGTGACCATCCCAAACTTTTTAATTTTTTTTCCAAACTATTTAAAATCATCAACAAAAGTCACTTCATTAAACTTTTCAATGTCAGAAGTTATTGGAGCAGAGATCTGATATAATTAAAATACACTCACCGGCCACTTTATTAGGGACACCTTACTAGTAGCGTGTTGGACTCCCTTTTGCCTTCACAACTGCTTTAATCCTTCATGGCGTAGATTCAGCAAGGTACTGGAAATATTCCATGATAACATCACGCAGTTGCTGCAGATTTGTCGGCTGCACATCCATGATGCGAATCTCCTGTTCCACCACATCCCAAAGGTGCTCTATTGGATTGAGATCTAGTGACCGTGGAGGCCATCTGAGTACAATGAACTCACTAACATGTTCAAGAAACCAGTCTGAGATGATTCACGCTTTATGAAATGGCGCGTTATCCTGCTGGAAGTAGCCATTAGAAGATGGATACACTGTGGTCATAAAGAGATGGACATGGTCAACAACAATACTCAGGTAGGCTGTGGCGTTGACACGATGCTCAATTGGTACTAATGGGCCCAAAGTGTGCCAAAAAATATCTCTCACACCATTACACCAGCAGTAGGATAGATCCATGCTTTCATGTTGTTGACGCCAAATTCTGACCCTACCATTTGAATGTTGCTGCAGAAATTGAGACTCATCAGAGCAGGCAACGTTTTTCCAATCTTCTATTGTCCAATTTTGGAGAGCCTGTGTGAATTGTAGCCTTAGTTTCCTGTTTTTAGCTGACAGGAGTGGCTCCCGGTGTGGTCTTCCGCTGCTGTAGCCCATCCACCTCAAGGTTGGATGTGTTGTGCATTCAGAGATGCTCTTCTGCAGACCTCAGTTGTAACGAGTGCTTATTTGAGTTACTGTTGCCTTTCTATCAGCTGGAACCAGTCTGGCCAATCTCCTCTGACCTCTGGCATCAACAAGGCATTTGCGTCCACAGAACTGCCGCTCACAGGATATTGTCTCTTTTTCAGACCATTCTCTGTAAGCCCTAGAAATGGTTGTGCGTGAAAATCCCAGTAGATCAGCAGTTTCTGAAATACTCAGACTAGCCCGTCTGGCACCAACAACCATGCCACGTTCAAAGTCACTTAAATCACCTTTCTCCCCATTCTGAGGCTCGGATTGAACTGCAGCAGTTTGTCTTGACCATGTCTACATGCCTAAGTGCATTGAGGTTTCTGCCATGTGATTGACTGATTAGAAATTTGCATTAACAAGCAGTTGGACAGGTGTACCTAATAAAGTGGCCAGTGAGTGTAGTCTACGTTATTACAATAAGATTAAGTATATAATATTCTAAATTGATATAATTGAACAGTGCTTATTTTGCCATTTCATAAATACGAAAATAGTGTACAGCTGAAGGCTCTAAGTATTAATTGCAAACTAAAAAACTTGTGTACAGATTTTACTGTATTTGCGTAGCCTATTTGTGTAATGAATCATTTGTAATTATGAAGTTGCTATTTTGTACGTATTTTTTTTTTATGGCGAACACGTTTCTTTACACTTGTAATTAAACTAATGAAACCCTCCCTGACTTCCTAGGTTGTCTATGAAGCCTGTGTAATTTTCATGTGAGGGACTAGGATGTTTTTGCAAAATATCCAAAGGATGTGACGAGAGTATCCCGAGAGCCTCTGTCCTATTTTATGACACATGAAATAAATGCTTATGATTTTCCAGATAATACATAAAAGTATTCTGTACTTTTAATGTTAATGTATCTTGACAAAATATATTTTTAATTCACACTGTCCTCTATGATATTAAATATACGTTTTAGTAACTCTCACAACATTTTAAATCTTTAATTTTACTTAATAATATCATCTTTATTTCCAGTACTGGGTTGTAGCTGGAAGGGCATCTGCTGTGTAAAACATATGCTGGATAAGTTGGCGGTTCATTCCACTGTGACCCTTGATGAATAAAGGGACCAAGCCTAAGGACAATAAATGAATAAATATCATCTTTAAAACTAACCTCTTATCGAAGTTGAATCTGCCTAGAGATTAAATGAATGCTTCACTTTTTTTTTCTTATTTTTCTTTTTTTGGGAAATTGGCTTGTTTTACGTCTCTCCTAGAGTTTAACAGTTGACTTTTAACGTTTTTGAATCTATTTAGACAATATCCAGGTATGGCTGGAGCCCTTTTAGCTTAGCTTAGCATAGATAATTGAATCTTATTAGACCATTAGCATCTCTCTTTTGCATTTCGATAATGAAGATTTTCCAGATATTTTGTACTTTTAATGTCAATGTATCTTGACAAAATATGTTTTTAATTCACACTGTCCTCTATAATCTTTTAGTAAAACTCTCACAACAGTTTAATTTTACCTCATAATGTTATCTTCAAAACTAACCCCTTATCAAAGTTGAATCTACCAAGAGATTGAATGAACACTCCACTTTTTTACTTTTTATTTTTGGAAATAGGCTTGTTTTACGTCTCTCCTTGAGTTTACCAGTTGGCTTTTAATGTTTTTGAATCCATTTAGACAATATCCAGGTATGGCGGGAGCCCTTTTAGCTTAGCTTAGCATAGATAATTGAATCTGATTAGACCATTAGCATTTCTCTTTTGCATTTCGATAATGAAGATTTTCCAAAAATTCTGCACTTTTGATATCAATGTATCTTAACAAAATATGTTTTTAATTCACTCTGTTCTCTGTAATCTTAAATATACTTTTTAGTAAAACACAACAGTTTCATTTTACATAATAAAATCATCTTCAAAAATCTGTAAAGAAAATGGACTCCCAATGAACTGACAGAAAATTTTCAGTTAAAAAAAACCTTGGTCCTTATTAACAGATGGCGTTTATTGAAAAATTCATAGATTTGCTTAATTGATTGACAGTACATTTCAAAAAGAAAAAAAAACATCTTCATGTGTATGAATAAATAATTTTCTGAAAGGACATTATCCATTTTCCAACTGATGATTTTTTGACAGTAAAATGATAATATCTAGTTTAGCCATGGGACGATAACCGTTTTCAAGGTATACCGCGGTTTGGAAAAGTCAAGGTTTTCATACCGCAAAATTTTTTCTAATACCGTTCCTAAGGTATGTGTAAGATTTATTTATTTTTTTTTACATTTTTTTAACAACAGCATCTCCAGCAGAAAAGATATCCAAAGATGCCATTTTAAATTGTAAATAAATCTGTGTTTTTGAAACTAATGAAGACAGCAGACGTCAATGATTCATTCATTTGGCCTGGCACGTTTACTGCTCCAAAATATTAAAAATGTTTCTTAAAATAAAATATATTGTGTTCAAAGAGGAAAAACGTTTTGTTTTTTACCCAGACATTTAAAAAGAATATATTTTAGAGCAGTAATCACAATACCGTGATACCGTGAAACCTTGATATTTTTATCCAGGGTTATCATATCATCAGAATCTTATACCGGCCCATGCCTAATGTAGTTATAAAAACATGTTTGTCCATATTTGAATTGAATTAGCAATTTAGCAAAAGCTGGGATTGTCATGTCCCGTAGGATATAAAAAAAAGACCACAACTCCCATGATTCCACACTGCGTCATCATATTATGCCTTTGTCTATTCTATTTGTCTGTCTGTCTGTCTGTCTGTCTGTCTGTTTATCTATCTATCTATCTATCTATCTATCTATCTATCTATCTATCTATCTATCTATCTATCTATCTATCTATCTATCTATCTATCTATCTATCATCTATCTATCTAAAGAATTGTCACACTATAATAAGTTTTTATACTACAATACACCACAGTTTACTATAGTAAAACCATCCATCCATCCATCCATCCATCCATCCATCCATCCATCCATCCA
>CAIGQZ010000320.1:19459868-19484709 GCA_903798205.1 Danio tinwini | reverse complement strand
TTTCAATTCACTATAAACTTCCATGTGAAGCTGCTTTGACACAATCTACATTGTATAAGCGCTATACAAATAAAGATGAATTGAATTGAATTGAATTAACTGACATGCCGTGTAAATTTTGTGATTTTTATTTTCTTTTTTTCTAATTCATAGCTGTTCTTTTTCTTTTAGACAACTGATGTGAAAAGCCTCATTCACACTACAAGCGACTCACAGTGGCAAAGTGATAAGCGACCATTCATTTCAATGGAGAGCGAGCAACTTTTGGTGACCTTCATCTATGCGATCGACAGTGACCGTTGGGGACAAAGTGGGCGTGTCGAGCGACAGAGAATGCTTCAACTTTATGCAAAATGAAGAGCGACCTTCTTGAGCGCCAGCCAATAGGAGCACCAGTATAGCTCACATGATCCTCTCTTAGCTCGCTCAGAGGCCGGCTGTATTCGTGCTGTATATACCTACACAAACCTGCGTTTGAAGTAGGTCACCACCCAGAGCGATAGGCAACTACAAAGTCACTGCTGTTCTGAATGAGGCAGAAGAGTTGCTTATCATCAAACAAATTTTCTCCTTTTCATTAGGAGTAAACAACTTATTACACTGGACTGAGATTTAGTCCTCAAAGTTGAATGAGCAACATGAATATCTTATTCCATGAACTTTTGCAGAGCATAAAATATCAGTTTCAGCATAGGAGAACAAAATCAATTGTAAACACTTTTCAATATAAAATGTCAAAGGGTTAATTTCAAAGGGTTCATTTTAATGCTGTTTGAGAAATAATTTATAACGATTGATTTATAACTTTTAGCATGATTTTTTTTCAGAGGTGTTTGAATTTACAGATTGTATCCTGTTACTTCAAGGAGTTTTAATATGAAATTGAGTTGATAACTTCTGCTTGAATGAAAATGTGTTCTTGAAGTTATAATAAATGTTATTACAGTTTATTTGTGCTGATGTTCTTTGTTTCTTTTTTAAATGCATTTGTCGTGTTAACTTGTTGAATTAATTTAACTTTTTAATAGTAAGTCAACAGTGTAAACTTTGTTAATTGTTTCAACAAACGTTATTTAGTTGATTTAACTCATAATTTTAAGGCAACAAGGTAACTTTTCAGGTTTTTGTTTCAACAAACATTTTTTAGTTGAGTTGACAAATCTTTTGTTCATATAACTTCGCATGAGGTTGTATCAACTTCTTCAAGCAATCAAATGGATTAAGTTGACTTAAAAAAGTTAGTTCACTCAACAATTTTACATTATTTAGTTGAGTGTACTTACATTTGTAAGTCAACTTAAACTGTTTGAAGAAGTTGATACAACACAAAATATGTTGAAACAACAAAATCACTCAAGCTATTACAACTCACATTTGTAATTACAATAAACTCACAATTTTAAGGCAACCAGGTAACTTACTTTTTTAAGTCAAAACAACAAATAATGTTTACAGTGTTGTTTTAATGTGCAGATTGACTAGACTTAACTTTATAGCAGCTGTTTTAAGAGAATAGGCTTACGTTATTTAAAAATGAAAATGGGAATATTCATCCATATCAGATTTAGGTACCATTTATAAATGTGCTTATAATTCTGAGAATTCTTTTAATCAGAAAGCAGTTTATAAGAAAGCTTGCAACTCCCGGTATTAATTTATAAACAGTTTTAAAATTAAGAACTGCAGTTTATCTTAACAGTTACACTAACACTTACTGTAGGCTTCTGCAGGGTTGTGAGCAAAGGCTGTAGGACGTGTCCTTCCAGCTGTGGAGACACAATCTGCTTTGACACAATCTACATTGCAAAATCGTTATATAAATAAAGATGAATTAAATTGAATTGAGAGAGAGCTGCTTGCACTTTCACTCCAGTGCGAGTACAATAAAACACAATGGGATTACAAGTTTGCTTCACAGAAAAAAAGTTTAAAATGCTGCCCGCATTCTCCACCATAATATATGTAACAAGTTATTATTAGGGCATCACAGTGGGTAGCACGATCGCCTCACAGCAAGAAGGTCGCTGGTCAGTTGCCATTTCTGTGTGGAGTTTGCATGTTCTTCCCATGTTTGTGTGGGTTTCCTCTGGGTGCTCCAGTTTCCCCCACAGTCCAAAAAATGGTATAGGTATAGGTGAATTGAATAAGCTAAATTGACCATAGTGTATGTGTGTGAATGTAGGATTGTATGGGTGTTTGCCAGTGTTGGTTTGCTGCTAAAAGCTAAACATATGCTGGATAAGTTGGCGGTTCATTCCGCTGCCGCGACCCCTGATTAATAAAGGGACTAAGCTGAAAAGAAAATAAATGAATGGAAGTTATTTATTAATCATGAATATTCAGAATTAACTTATAATTTATTAAACAAAATAAATATAACAGTTCAATTTTTCCTCCTAGAAGGTCTGGGACAGCTCTACATAACATTTATCATTTGTGGCTCCAAAAAATCTGAGAGTAAAGTTACTCGGTTACATCTAGCAAGATGCTGGCCAGAACAAGCCTGTCCTGGTCTTTAAAGACATACCAAAGGGAAACCCCCTTCATATTTAGACACACACACAAACCAACTATTAAAATGGACTCAAAGAACCCAATACTCACTACATACTGTTTGTTCGCAATTTATGTTCTGTCCAATAGCAAAAGTAGTTAAAATATTGTATGTACACACCAATAGACCTCTTATGGTGTTAACTAATGTGTGTATAAAGTGTCATGTTTGGTATTGTTGTACTCCTTTTATTTCACAACGCATAATGCACAATGCATGATCATAACTTACATGGCTTACATTCTTTGATTCTGTGGGTGTAAAGTTATCCGTCCCTTTAGGGTGGATCCTCATTTTGCATAGGAACAGCCCTGAGACAAAGAAAATCTCCTGCTCAAACTTTGCCCTGAGACCATTGGTCAGTCAGTAGAGAATGGGTGTGACTTGACCAATAGTTAAAATCCAACTACACCCCAAAAATGCTTGCAGAAGGTCTCCAGAACTCATCACCAGGAAAGACCAGGGAAGGGTATTTATTTATATGTGTTTTAAGCTCTGCTCCTTTTAAGGTTTTTATTAATACTTGGTGGTTCTTATTAGTCATGTGGGACTGAGTGAGATTTGCCATACTTCATCTAAACGCTTTATTTCCTTGCTGTGTTTTTGTTTTTATGTTTTGTACGTTTGTTCGTTATATGTTAGACTAGTCAATAAGCCATTTTATAACCATGTTGGATTGTCTTTGTTTTGCTTCACAGAATATTATATAAATTGAGCAAATTTTGTTACACATATAATATTTTAACAACTTTTGCTATAGAACAGAACATGTAGACTGCAAACAAACACATTATATAGATTTTGGAAAATGATTGTTTAATTTCGAGTCCGTTTTAATAATTAAGAATGTTTGTGTGTGTGTGTGTGTGTGTGTGTGTGTGTGTGTGTGTGTGTGTGTAGACAAAGGAAAAGACAGTTTCCGTTTGGAATGTCTTTAAAGACGACATGGGGTGGATCTGTCCAACATCTTGGTACACTCAGAAATAAAGGTACAGGAGCTGTCACTGGGGCAGTACCTTTTCAAAAGGTACATATTTGTACCCAAAGAGTCCACAACAGTACCTCTAAGGTGCATATTAGTACCCAAATGTACCTAAAAAAGTACCTTTGAGGTACCATTATGGACCCTTCAGGTACAAATATGTAGCTTTTGAAAAGGTACTGCCCCAGTGACAGCTCCTGTACTTTTATTTCTGAGAGTGTAGATAAGATGTCCCACAGGAGTCTTTGGCTCCAGACATCTAGGCATCTAGCACCATAAATGTCATGAGCAGTAAAGACATATGGTACTGGGGAGTGATTGCATTTTTCAGCTATGGCTTGTATGCTACAGCCAGACAAAGCAATTTCCCAGCCTGAGAAATAGAATCCTGAGAGCACTGAATGACAAATTTTCAAACTCCTTCAGATCACTTTGTTTTCACTTGAAACTTATAAAACATGTTTAAAACTGCAAATAATGTTCTTTAAAGCAAAAAGAATGATGTCTCGTTCATTGTTTTAAGCGTTTTTTTTTTTATTTGGCCTGAAAAAGCAGAGACAAGCTGATTCCTGAAATTTACAAATGACCCCCTCTGCCAACTCCCTCAGAAAATGTGTTTTTCACTGCAAACTTGATAAACATGTTTAAAACTGCATATAATGTTGTTTAAAACAAAAATAATGATAGTTTTCATTGTTTTAATAATTTTTTATCACTTTCTGTTTTTGGCCTTAAATATCTGTTTCACAGCCTGAGAAACATAATTAATGTCACAATTGTTGCAATTGTTGAGGTATTAAGTAACAATTGTGTAACAATGTCACAATTATCTATCATATAATTTCAACAATGAGATTTAAATGAAAGAAAAATAAACTTTTTTTAATGAATTCTTCTTTTACATGTATGAGAAATAAAAGTATTCACACAAAATAAAGACAGACCTAGTTTTTGAAAAGGATATAGACAACAGTTTGATGAAATCTAGGCTTTGCAGAAAACCCACCTATACATGTGAACTTTGTCGTCACAAGTCATAACTATATTAAAATAAAAACAACAAAAAAAAGATTAATTGATGATCAGACAGAAGATCTAGAAAAAGCAGCAATATAAATATGAAACCCAATTACCCAATCATATCACACACTACGTACGACATAACAATCATGTTACAATTACACATACAGTATTACTGTGCGTTCACACCGAAGGCAGTAAGAGCATCAAAGGTCGCTCTGGCCACCCTGGCGACAAGGCTGTTTGCCTTTAGCTCAGGCAATGAGAGCGTCAAAATTCGCTACATTGATCTTGTGTCTAAAGGGGCCATTGCAGCATATCATAGCAGTTACATTCCTGCATGAAAATGTTGCACACTTTTATCAAATTCATTTAACAACGAAAGATTGAGTTGCATGTGGTGTGGCTTTGCTCCACTTATCCAATATGTGTCAATATGTCTGAAATATCCTAAAGCAGCAATACTGTTTTGTATTGTATAAAATTCCAGTTTTTTTTTTAAGAAAAAAATAATTAATGCACATCAGTAACTCGCCAGTAACTTTATAATGTATGTTGCTGCAGGAAAACATAGTAAATAATTGGAAATCCGGCGACCGCAATAATCAAACCCTTGGGAACAACTGTGGTTGGAACCAAAGTTCACAGGACTGTGTTCTCTGGATTCCCCTCAAGCAGTGGATTCCGATTGCTTGCAGCCGAACCGCGTCATAGCTCATTAATATAAAGTTGACTTGATTTTAACTCTCCTTGACACTCACACCAGTGTAGACGCGTCGTGCTGCTCCTCGCCGCCGGCTCCCATTGAAAATGAATGACTTCTGGCTATTTTGACACTCTCATCATTTTCGGTTTGAATGTACAGTCACAGCTTAAAGTCAACATTAAATTAATTAATATATATTTCTGGCTTTTGTGGATCTGAAACGACTTTTTCTCAGATTAAATCACCAAGGCTGTAATTTAGGTGTGGGTGAAAAGTGCTACACAGTTATTTAACAAATGATGACATCACATCTAATTTAGAGATCCAATTCAATTTGTATTAGAAACAGATGCAGGATTTTGTTTCATAATGACATTAAAAGCTATTGAGTACCTAGCAGAAATACTTGGTTGTGGGTAGATCACACTGATGCTAATTCATTGCTGTTTTATGTGGTGATTGCTACATACAAGAAAACATATAAACCATTGATCAGTTTTCCCATCCAGCTGATGATATCAGACCAGACCAGACCAACATTCAGGTAAAGTTTTTTTTGTGCCAACAAGGAGCATTGATGTTTTAAGTGTGATTTCATTTGTGAAAGCTTCAATTAAGTGCTACATTATCTGTTGGCATGTTACATTGTCTGATTTATGTCACAACAGCAAGTTATGCCACATTCTGTCATCTTTTTACAAAATGGAAGACAAACAACATGTCCAAGATAAACACTGGGATCAACAGGCCTTTTCAGATACATACCAATTCACTACATAAAGTTCAAATAGACCTACAATAACTAAAACATGTGGCTTATTTTAGCTATTCTCTGAAATTCCTGATCTTGAAAATGCTCTGGTTACTGAAGAAACCCTCGTTGCCCGAGGGGGGAACGGAAATGCTATGTGGAAACATCCACTATGGGGATTTCGTCAGAATCCAATCTTCTGAAAGAGTAAAAAAATGGGCCAATGAAATGCCAATAAGTTGGCGGCATCAGCGTGCATAGCTGTCTTGAATGACAATCAGCCTGGCATAAAAGGCCAGCATGTGCTCAGCAACGACATCCTTTTCTAGCTGAAGAGGCTTTCACTCTCAACAGCTAAGGGACAATCGTTGTGGCGAAGGTACATAGCATTTCCGTTCCCCCCTCGGGGAACGAGGGTTACTTCAGTAACCAGAGCGTTCCCCTTCGGGAGGGAACTTCAATGTTATGTGGAAACTTCCACTATGGGGAATTTTATGGAAAGTGCCACAACGAAAGAACTTTACCAGGTCTCCAGTGAGGGGTGCGCGACGCATTAGCATAAGCGCACCTGCATCACCGGGGGCGAAACTTTCCAACGTGTTCCCTGGCCCTTACTTACCTTACTTATCTTACTGGTTAGTTATATTTTTCAGAGAGTCGTAAAATTGCACCTAGTTAGTTTCTAGGAATTTTAAATACGACAGTACGTTGGGAAAGCGTTCAGTCCCGATAGGGAGGACGCTGCGGAGGTCACCTGCTGCCCGGATGGGGGAGACCTGGTGATAGTATAGCATATGGACTAGCCCTGAGAAGGGGGGAGTACGCATATGAGAGGGTGGTTAGCAGGGAGGGAAGACACGAGCCCGCCTAGGAGGGGGGACTACATCGTGGCTGAGTAAGCGTATGGGATCGCCAGCGGGGATCACAGATAGCAGGCACCTATACCCAGAACGCGGGATGACCAGCGGGCATACCTACAACTTAACGGGCCATCGCCTGACTCCTCCGCTGAGTCAGGTGGTGGGGGCCTCGGAGGAATTCTGCAGGGTTCGCCAAGCGGGGAACTTAACTGGCAAAGTGCCAAAAGCGCACTTATCTCTGTGTTAGAGAAAGAGGCACAGCAAGCGTTTACAACACCCACCTGGGTCTCCTCATGTAGCCGGGTTTCCCAACACCCTTGAGGAAACCCACTCGCAGATTGTAAAACTCGCAGATTGTAAAATCTAGCAAATGTATTAGGTGTTGCCCAGCCCACAGCTCTACAGATGTCCGTCAGAGAGGCGCCGCGTGCTAACGCCCAAGAGGAGGCAACGCTCCGAGTGGAGTGCGCTCTCACTCCTGGGGGACACGGCTTGCCCTGGCTCAGGTAAGCGAGGGAGATGGCATTCACTATTCAGTGGGCCAACCTCTGTTTAGACACGGCACCTCCCTTAACACCACCATTACAGACAAAGAGCTGCTCAGAGGATATAAAGCTCTGAGTACGGTCTACGTAAATCCGCAAAGCGCGGACAGGACACAGCAATGAAAGGGCTGGGTCTGCCTCCTCCGTAGGCAGTGCTTGCCGGCTCACTACCTGGTCTTTAAATGGTGTGGTAGGAACCTTGGGCACATACCCAGGCCGGGGTCTCAGGATGATGTGAGAGTAGGCCGGCCCGAATTCCAGGCACGAGTCACTGACCGAAAATGCCTCCATATCCCCTACCCTCTTAATCGATGCCAACACGACCAGCAGAGCTGTCAGAAATCTCAAGGATATTTCTGACAGCTCCTGTCAGAAATCTCAAGGAGAAATCTCAAGGAGACAGAAATCTCAAGGAGATCTCAAGCCAACAGCCTCTGCTCCAACCTATCCTGAAGGAAAGAAAGCACAACGCTAATCTGGCAAGATCGGGGGTCTTCTCGACGAGAAGCGAATAGACTCCACTTCAGGGAGTAGGCATGCCTCATAGAGGGTGCTCTAACCTGAGTAATGGTATTAACTACCGCCATCGGTAGGTCGATGCGTCTATAGAGCACACGTGGAGGTTCCACAGATCTGGGCGAGGGTGCCAGATGGTGCCCTGTCCCTGAGAGAGGAGGTCCTCTCTCAAAGAGATCTGCCAGGGAGGGCTATCGCGAGGAGGGAGAGCTCTAAAAATCCAGGTCTGGTTGGGCCAGAGAGGCGCAACTAGCAAGAGCTGCTTCTCGTCCTCCCTGTCCTTGCACAGTAGCTGCGCGAGTAGGCTCATTGGGGAAAATGCATATTTGCGCATGCCCCGAGGCCAGCTGTGGGCCAGTGCATCCGTGCCGAGGGAGCCCTCGGTCAGGGATAAAAAACACTGGCAATGAGAGTTCTCGGTGAAAGCAAACAGGTCGACCTGGGCTTCCCCGAAACGCGCCCATATCAGCTGAACAGACTCGGGGTGGAGTCTCCATTCTCCCGTGGCCAGAAGCTGCTGTGAGAGCCCGTCGGCGGGCGAGCTGAGACATGCGGAGTGATCGCATAGCTCCCATGTGGTTGATATATGCCACCGTTGCCGTGCTGTCCGTCCTGACCAGCACGTGTTGCCCTCTGAGCACTGGTAAAAAACAGCACAGCGAGCATCACTGCCAACAGCTCTATGCAATTGATATGCCAATGCAGCTGGGTTCCCTTCCACAGGTCCGCAGCCGCACGCCCACGACACATGGCCCCCAGCCCGTACTGGAAGCATCCGTCGAGACAACGATATGCCTGGACGCCTGTCCTAGGGGCACTCCGGCTCGTAGGAAAGAGGGATCCCTCCAGCGGGTGAGGGTGCGGCGACACAGCGAAGTGACAGTCACCCGGTGCTCTTTTCTCGGTTGACCTGAAACCCCAACAGGTCAAGGTGCTGGAGCATAATCAACTGATCCCGTTAGCTGGCTAAAATCAGCCAGTCGTCGAGATAATTGAGTATGCGTATACCTGCAAGTCAAAGGGGCGCTAAGGCACCCTCCGCGAGCTTGGTGAAAACCCGCAGAGACAGAGAGAGCCCGAAGGGGAGGACTTTGTACTGCCATGCTCGACCTTTGAATGCAAACCACAGGAACTGCCGGTGGCGTGGAATTATGGAGACATGGAAGTACGCGTCCTTCAGGTCTATTGCTGCAAACCAATCCTGAGGACGAACACATCTGATGATACGTTTCTGCGTGAGCATTCTGAACCGCCGCTTGTGAAGGCAGCGGTTCAAAATGCACAGGTCTAGGATTGGCCGTAGCCCACTGCTCTTTTTGGGTACGATGAAGAACGGGCTGTAAAACCCGCTTCTCATCTCGGCTGGAGGGACCGGCTCGATTGCATGCTTCGCCAGGAGGACAGCAATCTCCTCTTGCAAGACAGAGGCGGACGCAAGGCTGATCCTGGTGAAATACACACCCGTGAACCTGGGAGGCCGTTTCGCGAACTGAATCGCGTAGCCGAGTCTGATCATGCGGATGAGCCACTGCGAAGGGCCGGCCCGCGCTAACCAGGCAGGCAGAGCCTTCGCTAGAGGCTTCATCCGCACGATCGCTGACGTACCAGCGGTGGGGCAGCGCAGAGTAGGCGGGCTCAACCGGGAAGCACTGGGGTCCCGCGGGAGAGTAGGAAATGAGAGGTTTGCTCTCATCTCGCACCCATACTCTGGAGGGGTGGTCAGGAGGGGAAGAGAAAGGAGACCGTTCTCTTGCGCTCCGTGAGCCACTGGCGATAGGCACCGATCCTGCGAGCTGGAAGGCATAGCGTCCCAAGCTGGCAGTGTTCGGGCTGTCACATCAGGGGAAGTGAAAAAATGCTCTTTCTTTAAAATTTGAGTGGCGTTGAAAAACGCTGTTGGTGTTATTTGGTGAGCCCGGCCCTCCACCGGGGAAAGAGCAAATTCTCTCCTCTCCGGATGGCCCGTCTCAGGGATGTTTTACGGTCCGTTTACCAGACTTAGCAGCCCCCTGGGGCGGGGGCGCTGGCTGCCTGCGGGGTGCTCGACGCTGCCACTTGGCCGGAGGCGCAGGCGGGGGCGTCGGAGCAGGTCTTGAAGCCGCAGGCGGGTGCCCTCGGCGAGGAGCAGTGGAGGTGGATGGCTCGGCGGGGGAGCAGTCTTACGGTCTTGCCGATAGATGACTTTGCCCATCGCATCCGACTGCTCCTTCACCGCTGTGAACTCCTGGGTGAATTCACCGACGGTGTTGCTGAACAGGCCAGCCTGGGATATGGGCGAGTTAAGAAAGCAAGCTTTGTTAACATTGTGCATATCTGCCAGGTTTAGCCAGAGGTGGCGTTCCTGGACCACTAGCTTGGCCATGGTCCTCCCCAGGGCACACGCAGCCGACTTGGTGGTACGCAGAGCATAGTCGGTTGCGGTGCGGAGCTCATGGAGCAGGCCTGGGTCAGAACCACCCTCATGCAGCTGGACCAGCGCCTGCGCTTGGTAGCGCTGGTAGGTGGCCATAGCGTGCAAGGCGGAGGCGGAGCTGAGTAGGCTCTGGCTCCGAGAGAGGCAGATAACCTACACGCTTTGCACGGGAGACGAGGCTGACCCCTCCAGGAAGAGGCGCCACGCGGACACAAGTTGACCGCAATGGCACGCTCAACCTGGGGAATATCATCAAGGGTGGTGAGGGCGGAGGCGCACGCAGGTGCCCTCCAGGACTGTGTGAGCCTACTGTGCACCTCCGGGAAGAGGGGGATGGGAGGCTTAGAAGGCTTTGCCTTTTTGTCCTCCACGTAGCACCCATTTAGTCGGTCCGGCCACGGGGCTGGGGGATAAACCATCTCCAGACCCACGGCCGAAGCAGCCCGGGAAAGCACGGCCAACATATCCGCTTCTGGATCCGACGCGCGCTCGCAACCCCGGAGGGAGGGAGCTGGTGTGGATCCTCGTCGGATAATGATAGCCCACCCTCCGATGCAATGATGGAAAATCCATCTGGCAGGATGGATCGCTTCTCTCACTCGAAGCTTGGATGGAGCGCTCTGAGGAGTGAGAGGTCCGCGAGCCCGAAGGCGGCGGATTTACTCCCACTGTAACCCTCAGATCTGGCCGAGTGCCAGCCGCAGAGCAGAGGACAACAGGGGTGGGTCGCCCTTTTGCAATAGTGAGCTGCGATCTTAGCTGTGCAACAGACATGACGTTGCAATGACGGCATGAACTGCCCACGAGCACTGCATTAACATGCTGTACCCCCAGACATGCCACGCAGTGCTTGCAGCCGCCAACTCATTGGCATTTCATTGGCCCGTTTTTTTACTCTTTCAGACGATTGGATGCTGATGAAATCCCCATGGTGGAAGTTTCCACATAGCATTGAAGTTCCCTCCCGAAGGGGAACTACAGCCAATGCAAATAGGGTTCATTTGCAAAATGCAAACAGGCTGCTGATCCTTTGATACACTGCCACACAGTAAAAACCGTTTCACGTGTCTCATATTAGAGCTTTACTACAGCTTTCTGTGTGCTGATGCAATTTTATAAAGTAGATAGTGAATCACAAATGTAGTAAACCCAAGGGAATAGGTTTGTCAAATTTTTATAAAAGGTAATGTTAATTGCACTGCTGCATCACAGAAAGTCAAATTTACAATTGTCAATTAACTCAATCAATTGTAATTTAATGCTTAAATCTTTTGAATTCATAAAATCTTACATGAAAAAAAACCCCACAAAAACAAACAAGAAAAAAAAAACATGAATGTCCAGAATAGAAATATCACTGGGGTTGAACAGATCATATGAAAATGTAAAAATGAGATCATATGCATTGCTACAGATTAATCACTAATTCTGCAAAAATTGTTTTAGTTACTTTAGTGCAAAAATGCTGCACCAATGAAACAAAGCAGATTGTAGTGTGATTTGTTCGAATCATGATTTAAAATTTTTGAAAAATAAACACAGCACATGCAAATATATGGTTTTGATGACAACTAACTGCAGTTCACCTTAATACAAAGGTACACATTGAATAGCTGTGTGGTACAATATATCCATCTATTGACACTGCTCTCATGATGATGTGACACCAATTGATTGCTAATTATTCAATAGATTTTAAAATACCAGCTGCACTTAATATGAATGTTGAAATTATATTAGTTTTGACAGTCATGTTGGGAAATTTTGAGAAGTCATGTGAAAGAGTCTTAAAACATTCTACATTCTCAATTTACACACTTTTATCAGTTAAAGGAGTGACTTAAAAGGCATTTACAAAGACAGGTGATATAGTAGTAAATCACACTTTACAGGATTACAACATCAGCCATTGGAAGCAAGGGAAGAAGTTTTTGGCTAATGGTAGCACTTAAACTTACGTTTTTTTTAAATACATTTGTGTACCTAGTGGGAATCTAAATGATCTCTGTTATAAGCACACATTTATTCTAGCCTAAGCATTCGACAGTGCAAAATCCACTGTGAAAGGTGTCCTCATTTTGGCACATATCTTTTTCCAGTCAAAAACATACATACACTAAATAGATAGACACATTAATAAATTAAGAAAAGGCAAAAATTTGATCTAACTTTTAAAACTAGCTCCCACACAAAAGCAAGTGTTGAAGGAATCAAAACTAAATGTGTTGGGTGTCTTTAACAAAACAAAACAAAACAAAATCTTTTAATGACAAGTACTCAACAATATAATCGCAGAGAGTGGAGAGAAAGACCAGAAACGTAGTTATAGAAATTTGTTAAAACTACGTAACATTTCAAAATATACAATAAGTTAAATGGTATTTTCACATTTCTGCAAAGTCAATACAGTCTGTAACCATAAATATATGCATATTAGAGTGTTTAATTGTTGTGGGTTTAGACTCTACATTAGGCTATGAGAGCCACTTGGGGTCCTCTGCAGTGAAAGTTGAGGATCTGGGGGTATATACTGGTGGGGATGGTTATATGGTGGCGGTGGTGGAGGCAACGGAGGTTGTGAGCCATCATTCCCCCCATGGCTACCTCCACCATCAGGTGAATGCACTGGTGTAGTAACAACAGACTGGATGAGCTGGTGATGTGTGGGACTCTGGCTAAGGAATGCCTCCATGTGCCCGTGACCACCTTTGTCTAGGACAATGACCTTGACAATTTGCTGGCACTGGATGAGAGTGTCAGGTCGTAGCTCAGTCAGGACCACAGGGTGGTGAGAGTGCGAGGTTGTGGGACTGGCACGTTGCAATGGTGGCTGCTGGATGGGCTCCCTCTGGTGGTTGAGAAGGGCAGCATTCTCAGGGCTCAGCGGGGCTGCATTGAGCTGGAACGTCTGAAGCCTGTTGTGAATTGACACCTAGTTTAGAAAACAGTCAGAGATAGCATGATATGTTATAAGACTCTTCTCCTTCTACCGTCATCAGCCCTCTGGTGAACACACATCACAAAAGACATGCGCAAAGTGTTGTGTTTGGACGTGGCACAAGAGGGTTGCTTTCCTGTTCTTGGGCACAAACAAACTGGGAAGCTGGAATTGGGGATGGGAATGTGCAGGGTTTTGGGGAACGTGTGTTTGTGACACTAAGGTGCGTGGTGGTTATTAAGAGGACACTGAGGGCCCTTGTGTCTCTCTTGGAAACCACTGGAGTATTAAGAGGAAAGAAAGGGACACGAAGGGTGGGATGTGTTAAACAATGGGAAGGGGGTAATTGGACAATGTAGTACAGACACCACACATCCTAATGCATGTCATTACTATCTATCAAACTTATAATTTAAGACTTAAAAGTATAGTTTACCCTAAATTAAAATGTGCTCACTGTTTACACACCCTAAGGTAGTTTTAAACATTTATGTTTTGTTTTATTCTTCCTTTTTTCCAGCAAAACACAAAATAAGTTATTCTAAAGAACTGACTTTCTAATTTCCTTAAAGGTTCAAAATGTACTTTTTTGAAGAAATGGAGAGTGAATGAGTGAATGAAGATAAAAAGTTAATTTACACGTGCTTGTCAAATAATTAGAATATCTTCAAAAAGTTGGTTTATTGCACTAATTCTATTCAAAAAGTAAAACGTGCATACACTTGGATATGTATACATTCATTTCCACACAGATTGATATATTTCAAGAGTTTATTTCTTTTAATTTTGATGGTTTTGATGACAACCAAAGAAAACACCACATTCAGTATCTCAGAAAAGACCAATACAAAGAAAGGATTTTTAAAAATTTTGGCCAACTGAAAAGTATAAACATAAAAAGTATGCACAAGCACTCAATACTTAGTTGGGGCTCCTTTTGCCTGATTTACAGCAGCAATGTGGCGTGACATTGAGTCGATCAGTCTGTGGCACTGCTCAAGTGTTGAGCCTAGGTTGCTCTGATAGTGTCTTTCAGGTCTTCTGCATTGTTGGGTCTGGCATATCACATCTTCCTTAATGTAATTTTTAAGGTTAAGGTCATGCAAGTTTACTAGCTAATTAAGAACATGGATACCATGGTACTTAAACCAGGTACTGGTAGCTTTAGCATTGTGTGCAGGAGTCAAATCCTGTTGGAAAATCAAATCTGCATCTTTATAAAGTTGATCAGCAGCAGGAAGCAGGAATAGCTCTAAAACATTCTTGTATAGAGCTGCATTGGACATTTGACCCCTGAAAACACAGTGAAGCAACACCAGCAGATGACATGGCATCCCAAACCATCACTGACTGTGGAAACTTTACACATTTGCTGCAACTCGGATACAAATTTTATTCATGGAGAAAATAAAAAAAATCACTGAAATTTGTCTGACAAATGTCTACCGAAATGTGTATATTGCATATAAAATATGAAGCCGATAGGTCAGTTCTTATCACGTGACTCATGGTACACTTGCAGCATCCTGAAGATGTTTTCAACTAGGTGTGCCTGGAAAACAAAAGCTAGTGTCAGAGAGAATACCGTCATTTTTCTTAATAAAAGTTATAAAAATAATAATAATTCTACTAAGATAATAAATAAAATGGAAATAATTAATGATTTCCCAGTACCAATTGATACACGGACCGCTGGGAGATGGGGACCACTAGCCTACAGAACTAGACTAAGAGACAATTTAAAGGCCTTTGCAGGTGTTTTGAGCTGATTTAGAGTGTGGCACCAGGTTTCTTTTAATTTTCTGGGATACTGAATTTGGGGTTTTCAATAGTTGTCATCAAAATAATCAAAATTAAAAGAAATAAATACTTGAAATATATCAGTCTGTGTGGAATAAATGTATACATTCACTTCTTGAACATAATTATTGAAGTATATAAACCTTTTGAAAATATTGAAATTAAACTACCGTGACCTAACCTATATATAGAGCAGAGGTCTAAGAACAATATACAGTTTCTCAAATTAGGAGGTTACTGAAATTCCACTGAATTTCAATGATGAGAAAAAATTAACTTAAGAAGCCAAAAAAGGAATAAATCATAATCCAGTGTTTACAAGTGTGTAATGATGGGGAATTCATTGTGTGTTGATGTGAAATTTGGATTAATTATTATTATGTACCTATGTATTTTATTTTTACCCCATACCTGTGGCATTATTAGTCATTCTTGTGTGCATCATTATCATTTATATTTGAATTATTATAATTTGCATGTGTTTTGGTATATAAAAAGTCACTTTGTACAAATGCAGCTACAGAAAAAATTAACAAGCACTTTGATGAAGTAGCCAAATGGAGACAGAATGGGAGCCAGTGGCTGGATACCTCCAAGGTCCTATGACTCTAAAACTACCCATGTGAACTCTAGCTGAACTAACAGTTGACAGCTCAATGTACAGTGAACTATATATATATATATATATATATATATATATATTGTTGAGTATTGTTTCTGCTGAATTGCCACATTTGGAGCAAAAAGGATAGACCTTAACTGGTCATGGGTAGGATCCTTAAAAACCCGAAATTCTATTGGTAGCAAGAAAACTACTCAACTGTCCATAGGTTTGAAGCCCCTGGAAGAGTTGAGATCCTATTAGTGGAGAAGCAAATGGAGGTGTGCTAGTGTATGAGTTTGGGTGGAGTGTTAAAACAAAGAAGTTTATGTAAACTGTGTGCTGGCCTACACTCATCAGACCTTTGGCCAATTGTCTTAATTGTTACTGTTTGCTGTAACAATAAATGCTTCTGCCTAGCATCTTTGAAGATTTTCCTTAGAAGAATTTGGTAAAGATTTTGACTTCTTTATTTTTTGAAAACAGATATTTAGAAAAAAAATGCAATCCAGAACAATTTTCCACAACACTAGCAATTTCTTATATGTGTTAAAAGGAAGTAAAACACTTTCATTACAAGCATTTATTTAATTAGATTTTATTTTATTGGCCAGCCTTATGTTTTCTGTGTATGTAATAGAATTAAACTGATAATGTAATATAATGTTTATTGATTAAGTGCGCAAAGGCCGCACTTTAGTCACTTAATGTAATAAACAGAATTTTACAACAAATCCTTAATGTATCCAGACACATATTGGTTCATTCTGGAACAGAGCTATTCAAATGTGTATTGAGTGGGGAAGGGGCTGAGCAACCAGAGAGTCATGGGAGTGGAGCGAATGTGAGCCACACCAGTCTTGAATCTCATAGTGGTCCGGAAAGAGGACCAGACCTGGAAAATGTATTTATGTTTGGTCTTTGTTTTTAGTTTTTGTGTGAGGGGCTATGCCATCGAAATACAAAACAAACGGAACGTTGTATGGATACATAAATTCATTTGTATCATAAAATACATATTTGTTACTATATTTCTTTTTTACTAAGTGTGAACATAGCCTTTATAATATTTTAAAACAGAATTTATTCAAAATGTCTTATCACTAGCTTTATTTAGTTTCTCGAGCATCTGCTACTAGCTTTAGCCTGAATGAATGTATATATAAATTTATATCATAATATATAATATATATTTAATTCAATTCATCTTTATTTCTATAGCACTTTTACAATTCTTTTCCTTGGCTCTCAACGAAGGCGGTCGCACGTTTTCCCTCTTCGTTCCTTATCTTCCCTGGCTGGCTCTTCTTGTCTCATCTTATTCTACATATTCGGAACTCTGATAACAGGGTTTTTTGCTGATGGGCTTATGCGGGGCCCTGGGGTATAGACAACTGATGAAAGAGGTCAGTGCTGCTCAAAACCCCACCAAGCTGGCCGGCTTGATTAAAACTATAATGGGCAGATATGCTGCTAATCAGACTGCTGTATTAGACCGCAAATTGGAAAACATCAGGGTGAAATTAGCAGCTTTGCAACAAGTTTGACCAGGACTGGAGACCAGTGACGGACATTAAATATCTGTGAAATTGGCGGATATTGACCTAAATTTGGAATACTTTCTTCTCTTTCAGCTCTTTTCAGTGTTTTTCCAGCCAGACGGCCTCGGCTGGAGAAAAACAACTTCTCCCGGATAGCAAGATAAGGAGACAATCTGAAATTCCTGCTCCCTGTCAAGAACACCTGTATGACTCTACAGGCTTACACACACACACATACACAGCTACAAGACACACAAGCTGAAACGTCAAGACTGGGCCAAGAAATATCTCAAGACTGATTTTACTAAAGTTTTATGGAATGATGGAATGAGAGTGAGTCTTGATGGGCCAGATGGATGGGCCTGTGGCTGGATTGGTAAAGGGGCAGAGAGCTCCAGTCCGACTCAGACACCAGCAAGGTGGAGGTGGAGTACTGGGGTGGGCTGGTATCATCAAAGATGAGCTTGTGGGGCCTTTTCGGGTTAAGGATGGAGTCAAGATCAACTCCCAGTCCTACTGCCAGTTTCTGGAAGACACCTTCTTCAAGCAGTGGTACAGGAAGAAAAACCTGATTTTCATGCAGGACAATGCTTCATCACACACGTCCAAGTACTCCACAGCGTGGCTGGCAAGAAAGGGTCTAAAAGAAGAAAAACTAATGACATGGCCTCCTTGTTCACCTGACCTGAACCCCATAGAGAACCTGTGGTCCATCATCAAATGTGAAATTTACAAGGAGGGAAAACAGTACACCTCTCTGAACAGTGTCTGGGAGGCAGTGGTTGCTGCTGCACGCAATGTTAATGGTGAACAGATCAAAACACTGACAGAATCCATGGATGGCAGGCTTTTGAGTGTCCTTGCAAAGAAAGGTGGCTATATTGGTCACTGATTTTTTTTGGTTTTTTTGTTTTTGAATGTCAAAAATGTATATTTGTGAATGTTGAGATGTTATATTGGTTTCACTGGTGAAAATAAATAATTTAAATGGGTATATATTTGTTTTTTGTTAAGTTGCCTAATAATTATGCACAGTAATAAACACCTGCACACACAAATATCCTCCTAAAATAGCTAAAATTAAAAACAAACTAAAAACTACTTCCAAAAATATTCAGCTTTGATATTAATGAGTTTTTTGGGTTCACTGAGAACATGGTTGTTGTTCAATAATAAAAAGTAATCCTCAAAAATACAACTTGCCTAATAATTCTGCACTCTCCGACCATAGGTGATCCTAATTTTTTCTATGAATTAAATAACTTTGGAGGAAATGGATGGCGAAATTATATTAGCGGGGGATTTTAACTAAGTTTGGGATTCTTTTATTGATAAAAGTAAAATGAAGGATCAAACATGTCCAAAAGACAGAGCCGCTATTCATTTGCGAAGATAATGGTTTAGTAGATATATGGCATCTGGTGAATCCATGTGAGAGGGAATACACCTTTTATTCACACTGTCCCAAATCCCATTCCAGAATTCATATGTTTCTGATTTCCAGCACCATGACAAAATATTTTACACACTACAAAATAAACTAAATTGCCTTATCAGATCACGCAGCTGTGAGGTTAGGTAATGATATTAACTGTGACAAAGTAAAAAAAAGCAGATGGAGGTTAAACACCTTACTATTAGCTTATGAGAATCGCCTATCGCTAAGAGAAGATCTACAGGCTTTCTTCAAAATTTATACTGGTAGCACAGATAAAAGATCAACTGAATGGAAAGCGTCCAAGACATATGTTAGAGAAAGATGATAGCATACGCATCTAAAAAGAAAAGGGAGGATCGGGATAGAATGCATAAATTAGAAAGTAAAGTTATAAATTATAAAAAAAAATATGGCAATGTTTTTCTGATAAATTGTAAATTGATAAATTCTGATAAATTGTTTATAATAAGAAGGTGGAATACGCCTTGTTCAGATTAGGTACTGCTTTTTAGGGGAAAAGGCAGGTAAACTTTTGTCAAGACAACTAAAACAAAAGAATACATGTAACCTAATAACAGCTATTAAGAAAGAAGACACAATAGTTACATCAACAAAGGAAAGCAATAATGCTCTGCAGAAGTTCTATAAAGATCTATACACTTTTGATATTAGTCCTTAGCCAGAATAATTATCTATTTTTTTCTCCAAACTCAAGATTCCTAAACTATCTTAAGATGAGATGAATATGTTACAAGGTTCAATAACAGAAATGGAAGTTAAAAAAGCAATATCTATTATGCAGAATGGAAAGTCTGCAGGGTTAGATGGGCTCCAGGTAGAATATTATAAAAATATATAGATACACTTGCACCTGCTTTAACAGACATTTTTAATGAGGCATATGTTAATGGATGCCTACCACCTTCTTTTAATGAGGCCCTCATATATTTAACACCTAAGAAAGAAAGAGACCCACTGAACCCTCAAATTATTGCCCAATAAGTTTGATCAATGTAGACTGCAAGATTCTTGGTAAAATTCTTGCCGTATGCTTAGAGAAGGTACTATCCAACATCATAAACTCTGATCAAGTAGGCTTCATAAGGAAGAGGTCAGATAACATGAGAAGGTTATTGCATTTAATTTGGCTAAACAGAGAAGAAAACAATCCAATTGTTGCCCTTTCACTTGACACAGAGAAAGCGTTTGATCGGGCCAAGTGGGAATTCCTATTCACCTCTTTGTCAAATTTTGGGTTTGGGCCCTGTTGCATTAAATGGGTTCAAACATTATATAAACAACCTAAAGCATGTGTAATTACAAATGGTACAACCTCTCAATAATTTGACCTCACCAGGGGGACACGTCAGGGTTGCCCACTCTCGCCGTTGCTGTTCAACATCGCCCTGGAACCTTTGGCCATAGGAAGGTAAAATTTCAAGCCCAAATTCAGACTCTTAAAAATCTGCTTTTACGCTAAACATATGTTCCTCCATGAGTGTCTACATGTTGCCATGTTTAAAGGTGCTGGTGCAATGGCATGTTTAATTACATTAATTTCAAGTCTTTAAATTTTTTTAAACATTTTTTTAAAAATGTGTTTGTTTTTGCTATGTTGCTGTTTGCAGTGTTACATTTGGAATTGCAGCATTTAATGTTTAAAACTTCAGATTTTTTTTACCAGAAAAGTGTACTGTGATTTATAGGGTTGTCAAAAGTGTTGAGTTTGGTACCAATTGGTACTGAAATTTTAAAAATGTCCATTTCCCACTAACACTGCGAGTACTGATTGGCCATTGTGTTCACATGCTCAACATGTGACAGATTGGCTATGAAGGTCATCGTTTTACCACTTTTTTTTACCAGTGTTCACTAAGTGCAAACACAAATACAAAGACACTGGATCATTTCAAAGCCCTGTCGATCCATCAGCAGATAGCTCATATGTGGCTTATCGACAGTTCAGCTGATTGATACAGCTTTAAAACGCTTCAGTGTCTGTGCAACTTTGTTTGGAGTCAGTGAAGAGTGGTAAACCAATGACAGTCACAGCCAATAACATTCATTTCTGTTGAGCATGTTAACACAGTGGCCAATCAGCGGTGTTTAAGAACAAGCTCAGTAGTGCTCAAATGTTTGCAGAAAATGAATGTTTTTTATTATTTCAGTACTGTTTGGTACCAAACTCAATACTTTTGACAACACTAATGTGATACTTTCTGTAGGAAAATCTAAACTCCACAGTCTAACAAATCCGCTTTAAAGCTAAACATCTGTTCCTCCATGAGTGTCTACATGCTGCAATGTTTAATGTGCTGGTGCAATGGCATGTTTAATTACACTTATTTAATTATCTATTTTTTAAGTATCAAGTATTTTAAGAGTTTTTTATGGATGTTTTGTCTGTATTGCTGTTTGCAGTATATTACAGCACTTTAGTGCACTTTTAGAACAGGTTTTTACAAAAATGTATTGTGTACAAGTGTATTGTGGTACTAAAATATCACAAGTGTATTGTGATACTCTGCTGTTTTAATTAGAAAAATTACATTTAAGACCTGTATAATGTCATTACTTGTAAGTTGAAGTACATATATTATGTTCAGTTTAATTGAAGAAAATGTGGAAACCGATTGCATGTAGTTTCTTTAGTTGACATTACTTAAAATAGTGGATTAAAACAATGTTGAAACTACTAGCATTTAAGATGTTAACTGAACATGGTATAACAGTATTAGTTAAAAAGAGTTAATAAATTAATCTTACTATAAAACCGTAAGTAAGGTTACTAAATATTCAAGAGTATGTTAACTAGAAATTATATTAAACTAACTTGATTTTTACCAGTTAGTTTACTTTGGAAGTTTTAGGTTTTTTACTTTAAGGCAATAATTAAACTTAACTTAAGATTTCCCTTTAAGTTTATATTGCGAAAATAAGGCAATCGGTTTCCAAACTTTTTTTAAGTAAACTGAACATGTTAGAATTTACAGTGTGTTCACTCTGGACAGGAGTGAACGCCTGTCCCCTTTATGTCTGAAACAATATAATGTTAGTTTATGCATATTGCCCAACCAATGTTGAGTTATACCAGTTTTATTTTGCAATGTTACATATTAAAATTATACATAACGGTATAAATGCATGTCCAAGAGAGTCCTAATTATCTGTCTTGTCAGATCAAGGTGCAGGTCATTTATCAAACTTTTGAGTTGCTTATTTAAAGGTTTTTAGTGTTAACCTCAAGCTCACACCGATCATGATTTTTTTTTCTTCAGAAAATGAATTGGACGAGGAAGCAATAGTGTAATAACGTAAGTAAAATCATTCATTACATTCAATATTTTGACTTTCACTACTGCTTATGTTAATAATTAAATTAATAATGTATATATATGTATATATATATATATATATATATATATATATATATATATATATTTGTACTGTCTTGAATTTATTCTCTCTCTTTTTCCATAAACTGTAAATTGAAGTGTTTTAAAGTAGAATTTTTATGATTGTCATTGTTATGGACTTCTATTTGATTCAATAGGTGATTGCTGAAATTGGTGAGGATGCATCATCTTTTGAGGGTAATGTGAATGTCCTGCATTTCCAGTACAATAAGGTGTGTGACGCTTTATTAAAAACACCCTTGTCAGTGAGATCACACATTTTAAATCAGTTGTCAGTTTAAATTAAAAGTTTAATGTCAACATAAGCCAAACTAAAAGATCAAAGTATAATTTACAGTTATGACTATTGTTAAAAACATTTTAATTTTCAAAGCTTTGTGGTAAACAAATGTGCATTCAAGCTTACAACTATTTGTACAGTGATAACTAAAGGGAAATGGCACCAAAGAATATTAGATAATGTTTTTAGTTAAAGTGAATCACTAATGTCCTTTTTGTTTATTTTCAGTCGTGGTGAACCTGACCGAGTGTATTCATCAACCATCTTCAACCAAGTTAAAGCTTCAAGGACAGCTTTACCAGTATTGTGCTAAAGGTACCTGAACCTGATTAAGAAAAAAGCATCTCCATTGGCCAAAGTCTACAAAAAGCAAGAGAAGAGACGTTTGCAGATGATCTAACAGGTATTGACATAAAAGTTACATAATTATAATTTTGCTCGATCAAAAATGTCTTTTCAAGCTGCATTTAGCAAGTTCAAACTCATGGACCCTATATACAAACCTTTTATGTAAAGAACATTCCTCAATTAAAAAAAATGTAATTCATAAAAATATGTCAATATCTATTCAGCATTTACTAATAGTGCCAGTCATTTTTTTCTTTATTTTAAAAACAGGTTGTTTTTATTATTAAATTATTTAAGAGTACTTTATTATTTGTTTTTTATTTGATTTTATTTTGCAACAGATTTTGACTTTCGTGCAGCTCTAATTCTGCTTCCTCATATCTTTAAAGAGAAAGTTGATTGCTAACAGTAATTACACTGGGAGAGGTTAGGGAACTGTTGGTTAAACACTTTGTAATACTCTGATAGATGTTATGCAGTTCTGACAGATTTTGCATTTGTTTATTGATGTCCTTTTTTTCTTTTCACAGTGGGATGATGATGATGCTCCATACCCAACTCTACAGATGGTAGAAAGTCCTCTGCAAAGTATAGGAGAATAGGAGTTAAAAGGCATTATTGCATCCTTCGCTCTTTACTGTGTTTTCAACTTGGCTTATCCACGCTACATAAAGAATGCAAAGGATGAACTACAGCAACTCCCCAAAATGGAGCAACAATTTGAATTTCAACATCAGCAACATTTTGAAGATGGAGATCCAAAATTACAAGAAAAACAACTCAGTGCAGCTGTCAGAGAGAACTTGTACTGCTAGGTTTGCATCAACTAGCAATGCTTGGATCTTTGCATTTACTTTGGTGCATGCGTTTCGAGTCTGTGCATCTGTATTTTAAGACTTAAGCTAGCAGCTATAGACATTTCAATAACATTGCCCAAATCAACTGAGAAGCACAAGAAGAAATAATGCTAAGAATATTTTCTGCCCAACATCCTTGATGAGATTGTCACATTCAGGGTTTTAAATTGGACTGTTGACATGTGCATGTGTGACGGCCAATGGAGAAGAAATTACTCTTACTTAATGAAATACATTAAGTAAGAGTACTGTTTTCTGTGTGGCAAGTTTTTTATACTGGTGTTGTATAATTCATATTTCCATGCAAATACAGTAAGAGTTGACTTTGAATGGGGTGTTATATACCAAGACAGATGGACTTTCAGGCCCTTGAAACTTACTCTGCTGATAAACTGTTTCTTAAGAATGTTTAGAAATTTTAAATCAAATGTGTAATACTGTTTGGTCAAATGTGTTTTTGAGATCTAAAGTTATAAAGGGTATAAGTGACTCTGAATGAAATGTTCCAATTTACTGCTGGAAAAAGATTGCTTTGAGATTCTTGATGCTTTTAGAAAATGTAGACTGCAGTGCACTAGCAAAAATGTACTTCATGAGGTCTAGTGCTGTTTAAAAAAAATACTTTGTTACATTGGTAAAAATGCTCAGTGAAATGAAATGTATGTACTGATGTTGGAAAAAAAAGTTTTTTAAGCTTTTTTTTGCTGTTTCATAAAATGTTTTACAACGTTTAAGCAACTTTTCTTTTAAAGTTTATGCATCTGGTATGACATTTTGAGCTTAACTTTCATCCTCTGAAAATGTGACAATGTAATTGTTTGGAATCTTTAAATGTGTGTTTGTGATAAAATGTTAAAGGTATAAAGGTATAGTTATTGTGCAGTTTGTACTCATGGAAAAAGATTGCTTTTTATTCACTCATGGAAAAAGATTGCTTTTTATTCTTTTAAAATTATGTTTAAACATTCATCCTATGAAAAATGTTGATATTTAATATGTTTAATAAATGTGATCAATTAAATTTAATGTGCTGTGTATGGAGTACAAATCTGAAATTAAAGGTACCAATTTTGCACATTTTTTTTCTGACAGTGCACAGAACAGTGCAAAAATTTATGTTGCACTGATAGGAGTACTTTTTTGATGACACTTGTAACGTAATAACAACACTAGTGGGTATTAAATGCCCCTATGTAAAACTTTGATAACTATAGTAAGTGTAACTTTCTACACTGTGAGTGTATTTATTCAGCACTTTAAAGTGCCAATATTACA
>CAIGQZ010000320.1:19431166-19459858 GCA_903798205.1 Danio tinwini | reverse complement strand
ACACTGTGAGTGTATTTATTCAGCACTTTAAAGTGCCAATATTACACAGCAAATTTAAAACTACACACGGTGTAATTTTAACACTTGATAGATTGGGACCATATATGACTTACAGTAGTGTTAAAATCAACACTAAGTGTTAAATTGACACTACATATTTTACTGTGTACTTTTAGAGCTAATTCAAATATTGTAAGTGTACAAGGAGGTGGCAAAAAACACAGATTGTTTCAATACGCAGACAATATCCTGGCTTTGGTAAAAGATCCAGATAAATCTTTACCCCATTTAATGGAAATAGTTCAATCTTATTCTACATGTATGTAATAGTATATGGTTATAAAATTAACTGGACAAAGTCCGAAGCCACACCTATATCTAGAATATGTAACACTACTATAGTAACTAAATTTGGCTTTAGATGGATTCCAAAAGGGATAAAATATCTGTGAATTAAAATAAATAGAGAGATAGAAGAAATTCCTATGATAAACTTGACACCTCTTTTACAAAACATTGAAAATTATTTGGATAAATGGAGTAAAATTCAGACAACTCTATGGGGAAAGGTGAATATAATTAGTATGGTGATCTCATCTCAGCTTAATTATATGTTAATGATGTAATTACTTACAATACCACAGTCAATTTTTAATCAATATGATGTAATGATTAAACATTTCCTATGGAATGGGAAAAGGCCTAGAATAAAGTTGAATAAACTATGTGTACCACGGGATAAGGGAGGATTGGGATTACCAGACCCTCGGCTTTACCACATATCTTTTAAAATGGCCAAACTAGCCAAGCATTAGAACAATAATACTGAGTCAGACTGGGTCACCATTGAGAAAAACCTGTTATGGCCATGAAGCCCTATTAAATACCTATCCCAGTGTCTAGACAAAACTACAAATCCTGTGATAAAACATGCAAGAGAGTTATGGGTGAAGATCTACAAAATGCATAAATTATCACAATGCAAACAACGATATTCCTTCATCTGGCACAACTCTGCTATCTGTATTGGGAAGTCATCTATATATTGGAAGAAATGGCATATGAATGGCTTGTGTATGGTGACAGACCTATTTGAACAAGGTGTATTTATGTCCTACAGCAATCTTGTGACAAAGTACAATTTAAAAGGAAAAGACAATTTTTAGAAATACCTTCAAATACGAAAGTGTCTCCCCACAAGAATCCAACACACAAATGGAAACCATATCCTAGACTTTTTAACACTGCCTCACCTCCAACAAAAGGCCTCTGTTTTCTACAGGATGACCAACCATGTGCTCAGCAATGAGTGCATACACTTAAAGACAATTTGGGAAAAGAACATCCAGAATGCAATAGGGGATGAGGAATGGAAAAGTATTTTGTCAAACACTGGTAAATACACAAGAGAAGTGAGAGGACAATTTACTCAGTATAAAATTGTACACAGGTTTTACTTCTCACCTGTCTGACTCAATAATAATGTTTGTTGGAAATGTCAAAAAGAGAGAGGCACATTTATTCATTGTATTTGGGACTGCTTACTAGTTCAGCCTTTTTGGCACCAAACCCTAAATACTAAAGTAAATGGCATGAAACATTAATACCACTGTCACCAAGGTTATGCTTACTGGGAGATAGGGAACAGATGCCAAATATTACAAAAGGAGAGTTCACAGTCATCATGGTGGGGATCTCAGTGACAGCTAGAGTCATCTTAAAACACTGGAAAACTCCCAAAATTCCAGAGTTAAAAGAATGGGCCAATATAATGACTAAAAAAGCTTCATATGAACGTAATAATAAGGACAAAGCAGGGGTCCCTGTATGTATCTCAGTGTGGGAAGACTTTTTGTCTAATGTGACGATGTCTTGTAATACAATTTAAAATTACTCACCAGGTTCTTCTTTTAATAATTTTGTACTTTTGTCTATAGTAACCACTGTATACATTCTGTCTTTAAATTTAGTAGGCCACACGTGATCATTTGTTTGTATTATTTTGTCATGAACCAGACGAAAACAATAAAAAACTTGAATAAAAAAAAAGATGTAAAAATTAATTTAAGGCCATATCTCCCCAGCTTTGGGCTATTCTCACCAAACTAGCTCTGTGTTAAGACATCTGTAGTCTGAGGTTGCCTGCACAGTTTTGACGATACAAAATATGACTATTTTTGCAAATATCTTGTAAGCCCTTGGGCCAAAATTCACTAAATTAGTCTCATTACATTCAGAGGGACGTTCTAAGTCGATTTATATCCAATTTTCCAAATATTTTATGAACGCATTGAGGTATTGTCACCAAAATTAGTATGCAGCTTTAACTCAATGCCTTGAAGGTGCATGCTCAAAAAGATTTGGAGCAGCACCATCTTGTGGCTAATTAAAAAAAAATGCTAATAATTTCTGCTACATTGAACACATTGTCATGTGACTGGTCTTGATAGATTCCTTGGAAAGTCTTGCATGCATTGATTTCAAATTTTCCATAATTTGACAAATGTCCTGTCTGCCATTTCTATACTTATTGAAAAGCTACTTTTTTTAACTCCTTCTATACCATTGATCCACTAGTAAAGAAAGTGAATCTTGATTCTCAAAATTTTTTAGAGAAGGTTGTGTCTGTACAGCTAAATGATTTCCTGGTTAATAATAATATTTTTGATACATTTCAATCAGGTTTTAGAGCTGGTTATAGCACAGAGTCAGCTCTTTTGAGGGTTTCAAATGATGTCTTGTTGGAGGTTGATTCAGGTAGTTGTTCCTCTATTATTGGATCTCACTGCTGCTTTTGATACAGTCAATCATGACATTCTCATTGATCTGCTTAGAGAACACTCTGCTCTCCAGGGTCTAGCCTTGGATTGGTTCTCTTCATATCTGAAGGACATACTCAAATCAGTCAGTTTGGGCAACTCTTGTTCCCCTTCGGGAGGGGAACTTCAATGCTATGTGGAAACTTCCACTATGAGGATTTCATTCAGATAGCCAATCATCTGAAAGAGTATGTAAACGGGCCAATGAAATGCCAATGAGTTGGCAGCTTCAGCTTGCGCACCTGATGCTCGTTGCAATCAATTTGCTATAAGAGCACAGCACGCGCAAAGCCAAGCATCATTTTCACTTCAGAGACTTCAACAGCCTTCTGAGAGAGTCGATGAGGGTTCCTCCAGCTGAGTTTCAGACAGAGAGTGAACGAGAGCGATCTCCCGGTCCAGAGTGTGTGACACGCAGCGGCAGACGGTCGAGCTGGGTTTCTCCCTTGCCTGGCGTCCTTTGGGTCCGGTCCTCCAGAGCGGTATGTATTGTTGCGAATTTCCTAAAAGAGCAACATGGTCGTGCAGCACGTCTTTTTCAAGACGTCGCTCCGACTGTGCGTTTCTGGATGCGGTGGTTTCCTGTCCTCGGATGATGGGCACGAGCACTGCGTTTCATGTCTGGGGGTCCAGCATGTTAATGCGGTGCTCGCGGGCAGTGCATGCCATCACTCGGTGGCATGTCTGTTGCGCAGTTAAGATCACGGTTCGCTTTTGCAAAAGAGCCACCCACCCCAGTTGTCCCCCGCTCCGCGGTGGGCACTCGGGCAGATCTGAGGGTTACAGTGAGAGTAAATCTGCCGCCCTCGGGCTTGTGGACCTCTCGCTCCTCCACGCGCTCCATCCAAGCTTCGAGTGAGAGAAGCGCTCCATCTTCGGATGGCCGCCCTCTCACTTGATGACACCGAGGCTCAGATGTCCACCGCTGCATCGGAGGCTGGGCTGTCATGCTCTGATGAAAGATTTTCCCCCCTCCGCTCCCTCCCCTCGGGAGCGAGCGTGGCGGCGGCCGATCTTGAAACAGGCATGATAACCGTGCTTTCCCGGGCTGATAGGTCGTGGGTCTGGAGATGGTTTATCGCCCAGCCCCGCGGCCGGACCGACTAGATGGGTGTATGTGGTGGAGGATTAAAAGGCAAGACCTTCCAGCCTCCCATCCCTTTCTTCCCAGAAGTGCACAGTGGGCTCACGCAGTTTTGAGGGCATCTTTCTCTGCCTGATCTGCGTGCGTCTCCGCCTCACCACCCTTGATGGTGGAGCAGCCAGGGACTATGAGTCGATTCCCCAGATTGAGAGTGCCATCACGGGCCCGCGTGGTGCCTCCTTCTGCTGGAATCAGCCTCAACTCCCGTCCAAAGCGTGTTGGTCCTCTGCCTCCTGAGCCAGAGCCCACACAGCCGCGGACCACGCTGCTTCCACCCTGCACGCCAGGGTCCATGCGCGCGCGCTGGCCCAGCTGCACGAGGGTGGTTCCGACCCAGGCTTGTT
The DNA here is from genome assembly GCA_903798205.1 of Danio tinwini. Taxonomy (NCBI): domain Eukaryota; kingdom Metazoa; phylum Chordata; class Actinopteri; order Cypriniformes; family Danionidae; genus Danio; species Danio tinwini. The sequence continues at coordinate 19,455,551 of CAIGQZ010000320.1, read as the reverse complement.
ACAAGCCCCACACCGCACCCGACTGAGCTCCACGGACCTCAAGTCCGCTGCGTGTGCCCCGGGAAGGACGATGGCCACGTTAGTGGTCCAGGAGCGCCACCTCGGGCTAAACCTGGCAGAAATATGCGCGGAGTCGACAAAGTTCATTTTTTTGACTCCCCCATATACCAGTCTGGCCCGTTCGGCGACACCGTTGGTGGATTCACCCAGGAATTCACAGCGGTGCAGTCGGATATGATGGACCATCCATCGGCGGGGATGTAAGACCGCTCCCCCCCGCCAAACCATCCACATCCACTGCTTGTCGCTGAGAGCGCCCATCTATGAGTGCTGCTCCGCCCCCGCCTGCGCCTCTGGCCAGCGGCAGCGCCGAGCACCTCACAGGCAACCAGCGCTCCCCGTCCCAGAGTGCCGTTAAGTCCGGTTAACGGACCGCGAAGCGCTCCTGAGACGGGCCATCTGGAGAAGAGGGAACCTGCTCTCTCCCCGGTGGGGCCCGGGCTCCTCAGAGAAAGCATTTTTCCCTTCCCTGGATGTGATAGCCCGAATACTGCCAGTCTGGGACGCAATGAAAAGCCTTTCAGCTCGCAGGATCGGTGCACTTCGCCAGTGGCTTACGAGGTCTGGGGGGACGGTCTCCTTTCTCTCACACCTCCAGCCCTCCCCTCCGGAGTCTGGGTGTAAGGTGAGTGAATCTCTCACCTCCAGCTCTTCCGCGGGACCCCAGCGCTCCCCGGATCAGCACTCCTACTCCGCGCTGCCTCATTGCTGGTACGTCAACGATCGTAGTGATGCAGTCATTAGCGAGAGCTCTGCCTGCCTGGTTAGCGCGGGCCAGCCCTTCGCTGTGGCTCATATGCACGATCAGACTCGGCTACGCGATTCAATTCGCGAACGGCCTCCCAAGTTCACGGGTGTGTTTCTCACCAGGGTCAGCCCTGTGCCCGCCCCTGTCTTGCGAGAGAAGATTGCTGTCCTCCTGGCGAAGGATGCAATCTAACCGATCCCTCTATCCGAGATGGAGAGCGGGTTTACAGCCTGTACTTCATCGTACCAAAAAGAGCATTGGGCTATGGCCAATTCCAGATCTGTGCGTTTTGAACCGCTGTCTGCACAAGCTGCCGTTCAAAATGCTTATGCAGAAGCGCATCCTCTGGTGCGTTCGTCCTCTGGATTGGTCTGCAGCAATAGACCTGAAGGTACTTCATGATAGTACTTCATGTCTCCATACTCCACGCCACCGTCAGTTTCCGCGGTCTGCGTTAAGATCGAGCCTGGCAGTACAAGTCCTCCCCTTCGGGTTCTCTCTGTCTCCGCGGGTCTTCACCAAGCTCGCGGAGGGGGCCCTCGCGCCCCTTCGGCTTGCGGGCATCCGCATACTCAATTATCTCGGTGACTGACTGATTTTAGCCCTCTCTCAGGAGCAATTGATTATGCACAGAGACAAGGTGTTCCAGCACCTCCACCTATTGGGGTTTCAGGTCAACCGAGAAAAGAACAAACTCGCCCCCGGGCAGAGGATTTCTTTTCTCGGGTTGGAGCTGGACTCGGTCACCATGACAGCGCGCCTCTCCTGAGAGCGCGCTCCGCTAATGCTGAACTGTCTGAGAGAGTTAGACAGCAAAATAGTGGTCCCACTGAAATCTTTCAGAGGCTCCTGGGGCATATGGCATCCGCAGCCGCTGTCACGCCACTCGGATTGCTCCATATGAGACCATTTCAGCACTGGCTTCACGATCGAGTCCCCAGACGCGCATGGCACGCGAGCACACACCGGGTGACTGTCACTACGCTGTGTCGCCGCGCCCTCAGCCCCTGGAACGATCCCTCGTTCCTACAGGCCTGAGTGCCTCTAGGACAGGCGTCCAGAAATATTGTCCATTTGACAGATGCTTTCCAGCACAGGCTGGGGGGCCGTGTGTTGCGGGCATGCAGCCACGGGCTTGTGGAAAGGAACCCAGTTGCATTGGCATATCAATCGCCTAGAGCTGTTGGCAGTGTTCCTCGCTCTCCGCCGTTTTATCGGTGCTGGAGCGACAACACGTGCTGGTCAGGATGGACAGTACGGTGGCGGTGGCGTATATCAACCGCATGGGGGTATCCGCTCTCGCCGCATGTCTCAGCTCGCCCGCCGTCTGCTCCCCCGGAGTCATACGCGGCGCAATCGCTGCATTCCATTTTTCCCCACCGAGCTCAACCGTGCAGCCATCCGCTCTCACGGCAGTTTCGCCTGGGAAAATGGGGACTCCACCCCCGACTGGCCAGCTGTTATGGGCTGCGCCTTTCTCTCTAACTCAGAGATTCGTGCGCTCTCGCTTGAGTTCCCCACTTGGCGAACCCTGTAAAGTCCACTGGCTTACAGCTGGCCCCGGGGCGTGCGTAATACGCATTTCTCCAGTGAGCCTACTCGCACAGATACTGTGTAAAGTCAGGGAGGTCGAGGAACAGCTCTCGTATTGCGCCTCTCTGGCCCAATCGGACCTGCTTTTTACTCTCCTCGTGATGGCCCCTCCCTGGCACATCCCCTGGAAACAGGGGACAGGCACCGTTTGGCACCCGCACCCAGATCTATGCCTCACGTACGGTTTATAGATGGAGTGCGGAGGACTTAGGTGACCTACCGATTAGGTGGTTAACACTGTCACTCAGGCTGCGCACCCTCTACGAGGCATGCCCACGTCCTGAAGTGGAGTCTATTCGCTGTGTGGTTAACTTTTTCCCCGAGAAGGAAACCCCGAACATGCCAGATCAGAGTGATGCTATCCTCCTTCAGTTGACTGGAGCTAAGGCTGTCCCCTGCACTCTGAGGGGTTGGCGTTACGATCATCCCCGCTCTAAGGATGCGGCGAGGGCGGCGCGCTGGGAAGTATCGTCTCATCATCCAGTTCTTAGAGGCGCGAGACATGAATATTATTTATTCCTGTTTCCCTCTCATACCCACTTGGAGATCTCTTTTAGGAGAGGTCTGCTCAATCACTCGACTCAGTATCTTAAGATTTCTGTCCAGGTAGACAGCTCTGCTGGTCGCGTCCGCATCGGCCAAATGGGTGGGTAACTGGGGGCATTTTCGGTCAGCGAAATGTGCCAGCGTGTTGGGCCGGCCCACTCTCACGTTTACCTGAGACCCCCGCCCACCTAGGTGCTTTAGGTTCCTACAGCCTTCTTTCAGCTATGTAGTGAACCTGCAAGCGCTGCCAACGGAGGAGGCAGACCCAGCCCCTTTATTTGCTGCGTCCTTCGCGCTTTGCGTATTATACGGACCGTACTCAGCTCTTTTATCTGTTACAGTGATCGGCAGAAGGGAAGTGCCGTATCCAAACAGAGGTTGGAACATATCCACTGAACCGTGAATGCCATCTCCCTCGCTCATCTGAGCCAGGGCGAGCCGTGTCCCCCAGGAATGAGAGCGTGCTCCTCGAAGCACGCATCCTTTGGGCGTTAGCACGCGGCGCCTCTCTAACAGACACTGTAGAGCTGCGGGCTGGGCGACACCTTGCAAATATATATATAGCAAATTGATTGCAACGAGCATCAGGTGCGCAAGCTGAAGCTGCCAACTCATTGGCATTTCATTGGCCCGTTTACATACTCTTTCAGATGATTGGCTTTCTGAATGAAATCCCCATAGTGGAAGTTTCCACATAGCATTTCCGTTCCCCCCCTCGGGGAACGAGGGTTACCTTAGTAACCGGAGCGATCTTCTGTCATTCAATGCCAGGGCTTAATACTGGGTCCAGTTTTGTTTTTTATTTGCTTACTTCCATTGGGATTTTTTTTTTTTTAACATGGCATAAATTACCATCTATTAGGGCTTGCATAGACTAGTCGATTAGTTGAGCGATCGACTACTTCAACCACTAGTCGGCGCTGTCAGAAACAATCGACTACTCGAGTGTGCATTTACCATAAATGACAAAGAAGACAAACGTCTCCAACAAACAACGTGATCCAAGATTAAAAGCAGCCAACTACAATTGAGGATTAAATTAGTATTATTTTAGATGCCTGACAATAACGCAGGCCCGGCGCTACGAGGGGGCAAAAGGGAACATTGCCTCCTCAGAAACAATTTGTGCCCCCCCCCCCCAGTTTTCATAAAGGATTGTTCACTCAAAACTAAAAATTCTTTCTGTCATTAATTACTAACACTTCCATCATTCCTACATTCAGAACACACAATATTTTATAATATGAAATAACAATTAAATTATGAAAATTGTGAAAATAAAGCTAGGCCTATTGTCCAGGCATCTGATCCCCGCGTCAGGTCAGAGTGAGCCCGTATAGCCTTTAAAACACGCATGCGGCGGCGGAGGGCGCACTTAACTCATGGAGAAAGCTGGACTAGTAGTGGGCGACGTGAGGGCCAGCAGCATAATTCATTTCATGTTTTGGTTAACTAATTCTTTAAATACAATCCTCTTGAGCTCTAAAAGGAAAAAAAATGCTGAAGAAATTTGCAGTTAAATAAATTTTAGCAGAGACGCAACTGCCTTTTATTTTCACATTAGTTTTTCAGTTAGGGGATATGAAGCCTATGTTTAGTTCACTGCACATTCTCACAGTAGTCTACACAATTATTAATGTTTTAATTTATTATATGCATTATTATTACTATTATTAAAATTAAGCAAAAAAATGCAGAACCCTTTTAAATGTTTGCTTTCATTTTCAAATCGCTAAAGCTCACTTTAACAGCTGTAAAGAGAAACATCCCATTATGCGGCAGCAAAGTTTGGACACTTAATAATGCCTTTTACGTTTAAAGATGATCGGCCTGCAAAGTTTACAATGTTATGAATAAACTAGGTAGCCTATATAGTGCGCAAGTGGATTTGCCGCGGAATATCCACTCACACGCGCTACATGTAAACTGAATGATAATCTTTAAAAAAGATGTAAGTTAGCCTATACTGCTATTTGCTCATGCAAAATTAAACACCAGAAAATATATTGTAGGCCTATCTTAACAGCTAAAATACAGTTAGCATATTGATTTTGTTTTGACTTGTAGCTCATGGCCTTAATGAAAATGTAACCTGAAAACAAGTTTTAAAAATAGGCTGAATAAATAAATGACGAGTAGGCCTAATAATAGCCTAATGGTTTATGATGGCATTTTTACAAATGCCAACCGGACAATATTACGAAAAAAACCTGACTAATGATAGCCTAACATACATCTTTATTTTTACCTTTAAAATTATGAAAAAAGTTATATAGCCTATGTAGTTGCATGTTATCCATGCCAAATTTTAACCAATTTTCACAGTAATAACTGTGAATTTAGGTATCTTTTTTTAAGTATTTTTCTGGCTACACTAATGTAACACTAAATAACACATTTAGCTATATTTTTAAATGACATTAGATTGTAGCATTTAACTTTTTCCTAACACTGATATTTGTTCGATAATAGGCTATACGTGATGACTCGGTTATGCTGATTTCACTAAATTTATTTACCGGTTATAGTCTAACCGTGGGTTAGCTTGCATGAGTGGGCATACTTTGATGTCTTTACCTAAAACTCGTTTGGCACTGATGATCCATGATCCGTCTGCGTTTATGTAATAATTTTTTTGTTTACTGTGTCTACGTATATTCTATGAATTATTTGAATAATTATTTATTTATTTAAATAATTTATTCATAAATAGTTTATTTATTATTTATTTTCACTTTGGCTGTACATTGTCACTTGAACTATTTCTTCTCCGAAGCAAAATAATTTTCATTCTTATCACTGCTTGAAACCTAAATATTAAAGTAATTTTTTTTATTAGGCTACTTGTATAACAGATTATTACTTGCACGCACATGGTTGTTTGTATAATCTTCAGGCCGGTTGAACACTAATATATTCGTTCATTTTGTTATTTTATTCACTGTTGAAAACGTAGCAGAAATAAAATGATTCAATGAGATTTAGCCTACTTTAGAATAATTTTATTCATGTTTTAATAACTTTTATGAATACTGCGTTATAAATATGAGTTTTCAAGACGCATTAGGTTTCGGGTGTAGCTGCCTACTTTTACTTTCTATAGCCTACAATAAGTGTAAAATTAAAAGGTAATAATTAGCCTAAAGCTTTTTTCTTTAGTATTATTATTATTATTATTTTATGCATTTTCAATTTTAACTATTTATTTATAAATTATTTATTTATTTAGGCTACTTATTTTTTTTTGCGGGTGAGCTGTATTGTTGACGAGAACTACTCTTCTTTCCGAGCTGGTTTAAGTAAGTTTCACTTATTAGTTCTTATTATTGCTTACTGTAAAAAAGTGCTACACTCACAAAGTAGGTTTTATATACTTTAAATAATTGCAATCTAATTTATTTTGATTTGTTTTAAACCCAAAAATATCAATATGCTTCCTCTTTACTTAAAATATATTAGTTTGTATATAACTGTTTATTTTGAATAAAAATAGTACAATTTATTTGAGTAGATTTTTGCATGTAGGTATTGTGTACAATAAATGTTATAAAAGTGATTTGACAGACAATTTATTAGAGTAGCTGACGATGTGGCAGGTCTGTTCATCAAACGTGATTTTAATTATTCAGCGTGACCCATTTTTTCTGCCTGGGACTTTGCTGGCAGATGCAGCATCTTCAATGGTCGACACTAATAACTGCTCGCAGCAGCGGATCGGATTAACACGGTAAGTTGCAAATTTAGAAGTCATGCTGAACTCCTGACTTAGCTGGGCAGGTGAGGTTTTAGCTTTGTAAATTGTACTGTCACGTCAGGTAGACTGCTCTCACATGGAAAGCTAAGTTGGCTAGCGCTAACCAACGCCAGTTTATGCTAATGCTAATGATTAAAAGTGATAGTATTGGAAAAAAATAGTGAAAGTAGTTTTAAAACACTTAGTAGGCAACTAACGCTACAGAACGGATTAACAAGGTCTCTGGTGGGCGGTCGGTCGGGTGGGTGTGGGTGCAGTTTGCTAGCGTTAGCTTAGTATAGCTCACCTAAGTTATTAGCAGCACATTAAGGATGGATATTAAATGCAGAAACGTATGGAACAGTTAAGTAGTTTGTGTGTAATTTTTGAGAAAGTAAGGTTTGTGTTTTAGAGATTTCGTCCAGTTTTTCCAGTTTTTTAATGATGCATGGTGAATAAATTACAGATTTGTAATTTATTTTTAGCTTAAATTACATTTACTACTGATTACAGAACCATTTAAATTGTAAGCACCTCATTCTAAAATGCATGTTCTTGGTCTTTAGATACCCAAGTGATTTTGTTACCTGTGGGTCTTCAAACTTCACATCCAAGTAAGAAAAACATTAGATACAATTACAGCTATAATAATTTAAAAGTAAAACATGGGTAAAATGGCAAACAATAGTGGGCTGATGACAATTAATACAAAGATGACAATTAAATTATAGAATTTATATTAGCCATTTTCAAACAGTTTTAATATGTAAATTACGTACAAATTTTAATGCTTTATAAGTTGCAAAAATAAACTGAACATGAAATACCTAACTTGAAATAATTCTTTGATTGACAGGCAACCAAAATGCCATACACTGTTACACTGAATAAAAGTGTTTTCTTTAGAATTTGATCAATAAAATCACCTGGAATAATGTAAGTATACAATAACCTATATAACTTTTTTTTTTCAAACCCAGAATTTACCTAAGGTAAATTTTAACTGATAAATTAAGGTGTTTCATCCATGTGTCATTCTCACTGCACCTTTGTAACTTCACTTGTAGTTTATCTAAGATATTTATCATTTTGCTATTTAGTATTTAGCTATTTAATAGTATTTAGTATCCACCACCTGAACTCCTGTTTCTTTTTTGTCTCCACCAATAGAGTTGTGAGGAATCAGAGGTGTATGTGACGGCCCACCGAAAAGAATTGCCATCAGCCCAACACAGTTTGGATTATCATTGGAATGTCAGAGGTTTACCAAACCTGTCAAATGCATGATGGCATGATGTTTGGACTTACCGATGCCCTCGACTGCAAGTATCCATGTATACATTTGAGATATATCAGAGACTCTTTGTAGGACTGGACATTATGCATCCTAAATCTTCATCTAAGTATGCAAATCTCCTCAATGAGTTGTCCTAGATGATTTCTCAATAGGGTCTGGCATTATTAATGTTTTTATTTATGTATTGTGTATGTGCAGTCACATTATGGCCTGTTTTGTAGTCACTATTAAAAGGGACACTGGTTGACATTGCATAAATGTTATGGTCTTTAATCCATCTTCCCATTCTTATTTAATTGTTATTGACAGGAAATTCTGTTTATCTGTTTTTACTAAATCAATGTATATTGTGCATAGAAAATGAAGATTTATTTTCTGAGGTTACAGCCAGAAGTCAGTTGAACTCATTTTAAATGACATGTGCATAGTTAATTTTATTTAGATTATAAAGTTCTTAAAACCTAATTAAAATAAGTACAGGTAACATATAGCAATGTATAAGTAAGTTAACTTTAACAAAAAAGTAAGCTTGTCTGACTTGAGTAATTTTAGAAATATTAGTTGGCTCAACCTAATTTTGTTGCATTTGTTTTAAGCAATGTTTCTGTGTTTAATATACTTAAAAAAGGCTGGAAGTTGACTCAACCTAAAACGTCCGATGCAGCCACTTGCCTCACTTTTTATAAGTTAGATCTAACTTAGGTAATACTTACTTAGGTAATACTTTTTACAGTGCTGAAAACTTGTTAAATAATAAAGTTACTTTAATAAATTATTAAAGTATTACAGGATGAACACGACTTAGCTTCGCACATACAGGAAGCCTATGATGCAGATGTTAAGATTATGATTTTGCATGCAGCTTTTTATTTTTATATTACTCTGTAACTTCATAAAAAAATGTAATATCAATGTTTTGACAATTTATGTTAGGCCCATGAAATTGTTGCATTCGGCTATGAATTAATAAAACGTGTATTGAGAAGGATTCTTTTGTGTCTTTTTAACTGGTAGCTCGAAACACGGGTAGTCGAGTAACTCGAATATTGTTTTGAAAAGTAATCGATTAGCAGAAACTTTGAAATTTTTTACATTTTAATAAGATTAGCAGAAATCAAAAAAAAAAAAAGTTTTCTATTTTAGATATATTGCCAAGCTGAATACTGTCCTCTCTTTCAGTAATTTGAAGAAGGTTGTTCATGCCTTCACCTCTTCTCATCTGGATTATTGTAATGCATTGTATCTGGGTGTGAGTCAGGCCTCTCTCTCGCGACTGCAGCTGGTCCAGAACGCAGCTGCCAGTCTTTTAACAGGCACAAAAAAAAAAAAAAAAAATGAAAGCACATTGCACCTGTACTTTTTTCCATACACACTGGCTACCAATCCAGTTTAGAATTCAGTACAAAGTACTGCTCTATGTTTTTTAATCTCTTTATGGCCTAGCCCCTGAGTATATTTCTGAGCTAAATAATATACACTAACCCATGAGATCTCTTCGCTCTAAGGATCAACTCTATTTGCAAGTTCCATGATCACACTTGAAATGTCGAGGTGATAGAGCTTTTTCAGTAGCAGCTCCAAGACTTTGGAACGATCTTTCCCTCTCCATTGGAACTTCTCCAATTGTTGAGTCTTTTTAGAGGTCACTAAAAACACACTTAGCTTTTAATCATGTGTTGTGAGTTTATGTATTTTGGCTCCTTGTATGTTTGCATGTATGTGTTTTTATGTACAGCACTTTGGTACCTATTGTGGTTGGTTGAAAGTGCTCTAGAAACAAATTGAGTTGAGTTGAGTTACTACTCTGACAAATGTGCTGGCATGATGCTAAACTATAGGTGAGGCTGTGTCTCTGCGATGTTTAAAGATATTAACACCACATTTTAGGTGTCATTACCACCTCACACTGAACAAACCATAAAAATTTGGTGACAGCGCCATATATGGGTCAAGAGTTATAAACCATTTATTATCTATTAATAATGAAACTTACAAATTTGGTAATAACTTTTGACTGCATATGTCAAATTTCACCAAATTTGACTATGATTTTCAGGCCATGTTAACAAAAGGCTATCAATTTTGTGTTGATGTGCAATATGGTTGTTTGCTGCACCGACAAATGTGCTGGTACAATGCTAAACTGCATCTGAGGCTGTTACTCTGCAAAGCTTATACATATTGACACAAAACTTAATGTGTGTCATTGTCACCTCACACTGACCACATCACATAAAATGTTTGGTAACAGCACAACCTACTGGTCAAATTTTAAAAACCAATAGATTATTCATATGTTTAGGTTTTACTTACATTTCCAGTTAAATGAACTTCAAATAAATTCAGAACTCATTGTTTCACTTAATATGGTGCTCTCTGTAGAGCTTGCTGTTCATGGTCTCTGGAATGCTTTGTCATTGTGCTTCTGGATTTTTTAATTCCTCTATTGCTGCTTGCAGCTATATTTATTATTATATTGTTTTAATTTGTATGTTCTCTTTCTCTATCTCTTCTCTTCTCCACTTTCTTCCTCTCTCCTCAATTTTCCCTGAACCTCTGATCCCATCTTGAAACATTTCTTGATTATTGCACACAAAATGGATGGGTGGGTGAGTGATGTGAAGCCTTATGCCTCCTACTCCTTGAACTTTCTAATCTGGCATTATAATTAGTTGTGCTCATATAAAATTTATAATAATAATAATAATAATAATAATAATAATTATTATTATTATTATTATTCATTCATTCATTCATTCATTTTCTTTTCGGCTTAGTCCTTTTAATAATTTGGGGTCACCACAGCGGAATGAACCGCCAACTTATCCAGCATATGTTTTACACAGCGGATGCCCTTCTAGCTGCAAACCAACACTAGGAAACATCCATAAACACTCATTTACATACATAGACTATGGACAATTTAGCCTACCCAATTCACCTGTACCACATGTTTTTGGACACCCGGAGGAAACCCACGTGAACACGAGGAGAACATGCAAATCCAGACAGAAACGCCAACTGACCCAGCCGAGGCTCGAACAAGCAATATTTTTGCTGTGAGGCGAATGTGCTACCCATTGCGCCACCATGCAGCCATTATTATTATTATAATTATTATTATTTATATTTTTTTTTCTTTGTTTTCTTATTTTTAAAATATGTGTCTTCCTTTTTACTTACATTCTGCCTCCTCCTATACACCCATACAAAATGTGGCACACAGACAGACACACACAGCACTACAAATAAAATATTTGTATTATATATGTGTCACATTCCCGGCTCGTTCCTGCTCACCCAATCATAGATCACCACCTCAAACCAGTCCCAACTAATCACATGAACTTTCCCCACCGATCTGGACCTGTCTCATTATAATCATGGACACTATATAAACTCTGCTCCTCCGTTCACTCATCGGCCGGTATTGAAATCTGATGGTTGTCTTTCTCCAAGCTTTCTCATCTTCTCCTCTTTCATGGATGTTCCTTCTGAGTCTTTGTGTACATCGCACTGATAAAGGGAAGTGTCTTTACTTATCTGACATTGACTGAAGATCTGTATTCACTCTCATGAACTGTATGCCTTATCATCACCTACGGAGGTTTGGATGCTAACCACTTCTATCCCTCTCACTGTATTCAACAAGGCTAAGGCTTGGGTGGTGTTATCCTTGGGATCTTCTGTCCCCTTGATAAACTGTGTATGTCCCTGTGATTACCTGCTGTGTTTACAGCGAGCTGCACTAGCGAGCTATCAACACCCAAGCTCCTACCCGCAGTGCTTAGATCGTGATCGCTAAAACTCTACATCTCCTTGCCATACTGCTTTTGTGATACTTATATGATACCTTTGAATAAACCTTGTGAAAAGATTACCATCTCTGTCTTCCTTGTTTACCAGCATGACAGAATACCGGCCCCAACAACGACATGGAAGCTAGAGCTACGCTACCCGGAAGTGCTTCAGATTCCTTAGCTGGTATGGTCCATACCATGCGCCAGACGTTATCTTCCGCACCCTTGGGCGCTAACTCCAACCCAGTGGTAACAACGAGTACTCTACTCACTCGACCAATGAATTACTCTGGTGAACCCAGTACCTGTAATGGGTTTCTTCTACAATGTTCCTTGTATATCAAAGCCAATGCAGTACAATTTCCTAACAAACTTTCGAAAGTTTCCTTTATTATTTCTCATCTTTCAGGTCGAGCCTTACAGTGGACAGATGCGTTGTGGAGTACTCACAGCCTCATGTTAACCACTACCCAATCATTCGTCACTCACTTCAAGGAGGTATTTTCAGTTCCACTTACCCCTTTATTAGTGCACGACAAATTAATGAACCTTATTTAAGGAAAGCTGTCAATCCAAGAGTATACCCTACAGTTTCGGACGCTTGCCGTTAGTAGCTGATGGAACTCAGTGGCACTCCTGGCAGCATACCGAAAAGGGTTAAAGTCCTCCATGCGAAAACAAATGGTCATTTACGATGATATTGCTAACCTGGAAACCTTCATCTAAAAGACTATCAGTGTGGCCCAACACTTATCTGCCTGTTCTTCTCTGTCTGACGACCCTCCATTGCCACCCAGGTCTCCCTCATTTATGCAGGATTCAGAAGAACCAGTGCTGACTGACTCCTACCGGCTAGAAACTTCTGAACGCCAGTGACATATCCATCATTAGCTCTGCCTCTACTTTGAAGAATCGACTCACCTAATCGCTACCTGTCCCTTCCGTCCACCTCGGCTAATGGTGAGCAAAGTATTACTTACTCCCACAGTCTCTAACATACCACATATGAAGGCAGAATTAACTATAAACTCAAACTTTCCTGGATTCTGGAGCCGCTGGAAACTTCATTTCATCCAATTTCATCTCCCAGTACAATATTCCATCGGTAAACAATGAGGTTCAATATCAAATTACCACCATTCGGAGCTCACCGCTAGGAGACGGCAAGATAAATCACCGCACCAGACAAGTCACCCTGCATATTAACCAGACCCAATCAGAAAAACTTACTCTCCTTATTCTTCCCCGTGCCAATGTCAATGTTATCTTGGGACGACCATGGCTCAAACAACATCAGCCTCGCATAGACTGGGAAACAGGAGAAATCCTTGAATGGGGTCCCTTATGCAGCGTCCATGGTCATATTGCTCCCTCTACTGGTCAGACCAGCTGCCTGACGCCAAATTACCACACGGAAGGATCTATCCATTATCCAGTCCTGAGTATGAGGCGATGTCAGAATATATCAGTGAAGCTTTCCATCAAGGGTTCATCAGACCATCCACATCTCCCGCTGCATCCAGCTTTTTCTTCGTCTCCAAGAAGAATGGAGGCCTAAGGCCTTGTATAGATTATAGAGTACTGAATGCCACTACAGTTAAGTTTGCCTACCCTTTACCATTAGTCCCAGCAGCCCTGGAAGAACCGCGAGAGCTAAAGTGTTCAGCAAACTGGATCTGCGCAGCGCCTACAATCTCATCAGCATCCGCCAGGGGGACGAGTGGAAAACGGCTTTTCTAACACCTTCCGGCCACTATGAGTACCTCGGCATGCCCTACGGACTGGCAAATAGTCCATCCATCTTACAGAACTTCATGAATAAAATCTTCAGAGACCTCCTCCATTGATTTGCCATCATCTATATCGACAACATCCTTATCTACTCCCGCAGTCTAGAAGAACATCAAGATAATGTTAAACAAGTGCTTCAATGTCTCAGGGATAATCATCTATTTCTCAAGCCTGAAAATGTGAGTTTCATCAGACCACCATATCTTTCCTGGGTTATGTCTCACACCTCCATACTCACACCTCTAAAGGAGTGAGTATGGAACAATGTAAAGTAGATGCTGTGTCTCAGTGGTAGTACCCAAAGACCATCAAAGAGGTTCAACGCTTTCTAGGATTTGCCAACTTCTATCAACGATTCATCAAAAACTACAGTATCCTCTCATCTCCTTTACTTCCCTTTTGGGAAGGTGGTAAACAAACATTAACTTGGACCCCTGAAACACAACGTGCCTTAGATCAGCTCAAGTTGAAGTTCACCACAGCACCCATCCTCCGTCATCCAAATCCCACTCTCCCGTTCATCGTAGAAGTGGATGTCGCAGACACTGGAGTAGGCGCAGTACTCTCTCAATGGTCTGGTGAACCCAAAGCCCTTCATCCTTGTGCATACTATTCCATGAAGTTAACATCAGTGGAACAGAACTACGGTATTAGTGATAGTGAATTATTAGCCATTAAGCTGGCTCTTGAAGAGTGGCGTCACTGGCTTGAAGGAGCCCAACATCCCTTCACCATCATTACCGACCATAAGAATCTCCAATACATATGAGATGCCAAACGCCTAAATGCCCTCCAAGCTTGCTGGTCTATATTCTTTGCTCGATTCAATTTCAACATCACCTATCAACCTGGTCACAAGAACATCAAGGCCAATGCCCTATCTAGAATGCACTCACCTGATACTTGTGACGATTCCCCTGAATCTATTCTTCCTCCTTTAATCTTCATAGCTCCCATTCTGTGGCAAATGGATGAAGACATTCGTTTAGCTACCTTAGAGGATCCAGCTCCTCCCAGCCTACCTTCAGGCCTGTGCTACGTGCCCACAAGATACCCTATACTGCTCCTGGATAGTACGCAAACCTCCCTCAGCTCAGGACACCCGGGCAGCAGGCGAACCCTCTCGCTATTAGTAGCCCAAAATGGCCCAAGATATCAACCGGTACATTAAGGGTTGCTCGGCCTGTGCCATCACTACCACTCCACGCCAGCTGCCAGAGGGAAAGCTACTGCCTCTACCTATTCCCCGCCGACCCTGGACAAACCAGGGAGTTGACTTTGCCACCAATCTGCCCCCCTCACATGGGTAGACCACTATTCTAGTTGTTGTAGAACGGTTTTCCAAGCCTTGCAAACTAATACCTCTCAAAGGTTTACCCACAGCTCTAGAAACAGCAGAGTCTCTCTTCCACCATGTCTTCAGGAACTTTGGTCTTCCAGAAGACATCATGTTGGACAGAGGTCCCCAATTTATCTCCAGGGTCTGGCGGGCGTTTTTCCAACTTTTGGGTACCACCATCAGCCTGTATTCCGGCTATCATCCGCAGACGAACGGTCAGCCTGAGCGTAAAATCCAAGAGATTTCCCGGTACCTGCGTTCCTACTGCAACAGTCATCAAAATACCTGGAGCCAGTATCTTCCGTGGGCTGAGTATGCGCAAAATTCTCTTCGTCAATCCTCAACCGGTCTAACCCCTTTCCAATGTGTCCTTGGCTATCAACCCTCCCTGTTTCCCTGGATGAGGGAAACATCAGAAGTGCCTGCGGTGGATCACTGGTTCCAGGAAAGTGAGAGGGTATGGGACTCAGCTCATGTCCATCTTGTCCGGAGGTACATTGACCAAGCCAATCGTCATCGCTTACCTAATCCAGTTTATCAACCAGGAGATAAAGTATGGCTCTCCACCCGAGACATCCGCTGCCCTGCAGAAAGCTGAGTCCCTCTAGGTCCAGGGTGCCAGGAGTCACCCGTGGACGATCTGCACCTGTCTCATTATAATCTAGGACACTATATAAACTCAGCTCTACCGTTCACTCATCGGCCGGTTTTGAAGTCAGATGGTTTTCTTCCTCCAAGCTCCCTCGTCTTCTCCTCTTCCATGGATGTTCCTTCTGAGTCTTCGTGTACATCTCACTGATAAAGGGAAGTGTCTTTACTTATCTGACATTGACTGAAGATCTGTATTCACTCTCATGAACTGTATGCCTTATCATCACCTACGGAGGTTTGGCCGCTAACCACTTCTATCCCTCTCACTGTGTTCAACAAGGCTAAGGCTTGTGTGGTGTTTTTCTTGGGATCTTCCATCGCCTTGATGAACTGTGTATGTCCCTGTGATCACCTGCTGTGTTTACAGCGAGCTGCACCAGCGAGCTATTAACACCCAAGCTCTTACCCGCAGTGCTTAGAGTGTGATCGCTAACACTCTACATCTGCTTGCCATACTGCTTGTGTGATACTTATATGATACCTTTACTAAACCTTATGAAAAGATAACCATCTCTGTCTTCCTTGTCTACAAGCGTGACAATATGTTTGTACATATATAATGTTGTACACAATTAAAACATGATTAAAATATATGTTTGTACATATCTGAACCCTGCTCTGTTGAGTCTTCTGACCACGAAGGAGGACATATGCTTCATTGATACATCTCGGAGATGATACAATGAGCAGTGATGTGGGAGATGAGGATCTGGCACATCCTGGAGCTTTTGCTAATTTGATTTTAACTGCGAGGCAGAAAGGCATGAGGCACACCATAAAAGCATAACGAGCACCTCCTGCCTTCAATAGATAAACCTCTAAGAGAGTCTTCATTTCTGCTTTGATTTCCACACTATTTTTTTCTGCATTAATAGTCCACAATGGGCTATTTATTCATCTGTTGTGAGTTGTGTCAGAGCAGATGCAAGACGATGCCTCAAATTAAGGAGAATGTAGCACATGACCTTTAACCTGACGTATTGTCTTTTTTATTTTCTCGTTTTCAACTGTTGACAACAACACCGAATTGTTCAAGCAGGCGAAGAAAATGTCAGTATTTCTAGTGAGTCCACCCACCCATTAAAAAGTTTCTGGGGCTGACCAAATTGAGCCTGACGCTGTTTGTCACAGTATTGGGTGTGACTTATGGCTCGTTTCCACTGAGTGGTACAGTACGGTACGGTTCGGGTCGGTACGGGTCACCTTTATCAAGCTTGCGTTTCCATTACAAAGGGTACCCTTTTGGTGGGCGTGGTGTACTACAGAGAGTTTCAGTCAACGTCATTCTCGCTCGAATAAATGTCTACAGTAAAGCTGTACAGTTCGTTCACATTATATGTGAAGCTCTTCTAACAAAACAGATGCTTCAAACATATTAAAACTTGTTTATAAATGTTTATTACTAACATTTCTATGAACATGATTTGATTATAACTGCAGATCAATGACAGTGTTACAGCCTACTTTAACGTCTGCAATTATATAAAATAAATAAATAAATGCAACATATATGAACACATACAGACCCTTACAGTCTCCGATATGTTAACAATTACAGATAAACTACACACAGCATACATTAAGTTCTTATTTGAGTTAAAAAAACAACACGCAACATATACAGTAGCCCACAGTCAGAGCTAACCTCTCATCTGTGTCTGTAATCTTCACCAGCACATGTAGCCTCTGTTAGTAATTCCGTCATTCCGAGTTCATAATAGTGCAAAAGGCGATGATAAACATGGCAGTTTGTTCATGTTTCAGGTTGCTGAAACTATTTGCTCCTGTCGGGAATCCTTGTAATCCTGTCGGGCTTCTCCTTTTTTCTGCGCTTCACTCTCGCGTTTGTCCTTTTCTTTCTGAATGGATCAGATGTCGAAGACGCTTCATTAATCACACTTTATTATTATCAGCTCAAGAAGTTCGTTATATCAAATCTAGACGCGAACGCGGGCTCCCTGGAGAAAGCAAAAAACCGCTCGCACTTTTAGATGGCCTCATAAACAACAACAGGAAACGACTTTGTGAACAACAAAGATTCTTGGCTTTGTGGTTGTTCATCAAGACAACGACAAGGTTTGTTTTGAGCCCGGGTCATCCATGTATCGTTATTATATGCATATAGTTGTCTCGGCTGTGCATTTAAAAACATGGCAGCTCCATTGTTTTGATTCTGGCTAGCTCCACGAGATCGTGACGTATCTCTGTAAACCAATCAGCGTTCAGCTGCGCGTGTAGCTCCACCTTTGGGTACCCTTTCTCGTCTTTGGTACCCTTTCGAAAGGGTGCCGAAAAAGTGGTATGGTACGGATCGGTTCGGTACGCTTTTGACAGTGGAAACGGCCATAAAAGCGTACCGATCCGATCCGTACCGTACCGTACCACTCAGTGGAAACGGGCCTTTATAGTAGTTATATTTATCCATCCTTCAGCACAAAAAGTTTGTGAGGTTTGCTTTTAGGGGTAAAGCATACCAATATGAAGTTCTTGGCGGGGCCCAAGATGGCGTACTAGTTAGCAGCATTTTGAAACAGCTGGCTAAGTCTTAAAATTTTTCTAAGTATTCTTTGAAGTTCACCTAGTTAATTGATAGCAAATAGTTTTTCATCATCTAAAGATGGCAGGTAGAGGAAGAAAAGTGGAGGATACAGCTGTGATCAGGAACAAATTTGATCATGGTTATGCGCATGTGATGGAGGCTAATACTAAAAAGCATCTACTAGAGGTTTGTGGTGTTGTGAATCTACCTGTTACACTCAGTAAAGTTCACATTTGAAGAAAGTATGTCCTGACAACAAAAAATATATTTCTAATCTTGATATGACTACTACTGTAAGAAAATATAAAAATTTTGTACATACTTTCAGTATTACCTCTGCTTGAACTGACCCGGTCCAGTCCTGTTTATATGAAATGAGCCTGCTCCCGAGCAGGTTTGAGATACAAGAACTGTTGCTATGACAACAACTCTCGGAAGAGTTTTGAAGAACGAAACAATCCTGGACAATGTCAAATTGCAATAACCAAATCCAGCTAACAGAGTAATACACGTACGAAGAACGGACCCCTGGACAACAATGTAACTCACAGCTGAACTATCATAGTACGATGCATCGTTTGGGGAAAAAAACTATGTAGTGACTAGTGTTTCACCAAAACCGTAGTTTCTCTGTCACAAATCCATTGTTTGAACCACGTTAGTTATAATGTAAAATGCTGATAATGATGCTCTAAACGTGGTGGTAACAACTTCTTTAAATAAGAACCACGTAATTTGTTTGTGCAAATTATATTGTTTTACACATACAGGTTTTTTTTTTAAATCCAATATTAGTTTTGGTAAAAACATGCACTCGTTTTCCATATTAATTGAAATATATGTAAATGGCACATATAGAGCATATGTTTCCTTTACAAATATTATTGGAAACATTCCACATTCTATTCTAAAACATAAAGCCACTTACAAAAGCTAACACGTGTTCTAATCTTATATATAAATCATATAAATAAATAAGCTATTTTTTAAGAAACAAAATTTTATATTTATTATGTATTAGGAAATGAAAAAAAAAATCCAACTTTAATATTTATTAATGATGATGATGATGATGATTATTATTATTATTATTATTATTAGTAGTAGTAGTAGTAGTAGTAATAGTAGTAGTAGTAGTAGTAGTAGTAATAAGTAGGATATTGTTTATATATTTGTTTTATTTTTGAAAAGTACAATTTGACACATGCAAACCTCAGCAGAATTTTTCTAACCAACAGGCACATGTCATATACAGTACATATACATTTCTTAATAAATAACATAATATAAAATAAAAGCATTAAAGTATGCTATGTTTTTCTTGTTTTCACAGGCTTTGGAGACGTAACATAAAATCTGCTTTTAAATAATAGGTCACCTATGGCTTTCGTCATGAGCCACGGCTGTGTTCAAATTATAAATTACACCTAAGAGAGATGACTTAAAACCTTTTTTTTTATCATTCCAAGTTTACAGCATTAAAAGAGTGTTTCAATTCTAATACTTTTCTCCCAACTATGAAATGGATTAATTATAACCATTCCAAAGTCAAACAAAGATTACTCAATTATAATTATTAATTATAATTAAGATTACTGAATTATAAAATTCTTAAGTCTGCTATTGCTAATTGAAATTTAGACTGAATCAAGTTATAAGTGACAGTCAGTCTGGTTTTAATAATGGAAGGCTAATTCACAACAACATTAGACTTGTCTTAGATCTAATTAAATATGGACATTTAATTAAAGTGAATGGGTTTGTTTTATTTATTAATTTCTACAAGGCATCAGATACTGTAGAACACAAATTTATTTTACATACATTGAATGTCTTTGGTTTTGGTCATGCATTTGTTCAAGTAATAGAAATGCTGTATAAAGACATACATAGTTTAGTATCATTACCATTTGTGACTTCGAAGAGGTTTAACATTAAGAGGCATTAGACAAGGGGACCCATACAAGTCTGTATTCATTTTTATTGGTAGCTGAATTGTTAGCACTGGTTATGGAAAATTACAGAGTTATCAGAGCTTTGAATGCTCTTCAATTCATAATCAATTAATCATAAGTCAATTAATAATACGTCAACTAGCAGATAATACCACCCTGTTTCTCACGAATGCAGAGCAGATTCCAGTTGCCATTAATCTGGTGTCATTTTTAAAATGCTTCTGATCTACAATAAAAAAAATAAAATAAAATAAAAGTGAGCTGATGGCACTCCATACCCATACCGAAACACAATTGTTCAATATACACAGAGCAGGTCTCTCATATAATATATCTACCAAATATCTACTAAAAGAAAGAAATTATTACTTTACTTTTTAAGTACATCATATGAACATTTTTATATTAGTCAATAACAGAGTTGTGCAAGTTACTTCCAAACTGTAATACATTACAGATTACTTGTGACTGTTATTTAAAAGTAATCCCTTACATTTTAATATTACGGTCTCAAAATTGTAATGTTACATTACTCTTATATTACTTTTTAGTTACTTTCACCAAAATAACTACAGAATTAGTTTTAACATCAGAATTTAACATTCTCAAACGACCAAATGGACTGCAGAGCATTTTACATCCAGTAGAAAGCGATATAATGTAGTATAGTGACTGTGACCTATCCAGACTACTAACAATAGTATATACTACTGACTACTAACAGTATATAATTGGCAACGTGAAGGCTCAAGACAATGCAAGAAAGGATGACAGTCAGATTCACAAATGATCTGTTTAAAGTATGGTTGAGGTAAAGTGGTTATCTGGCAATATGTGAATAGCTTGACTATATTCATATTAGACACAACAGGCCTATATGTAAATTCCAATGCCATGACAAAATGCAGATTTATTTTCTCTTCTTATTGTTGCCATTATTGTATTCACTTTAAATTAAAGTGGCTCACAACACAAAACTGTCATGCACAAAGTGAGCATGATGAACATAGCTTTCTCAATATAATGCTTGTGCAACGATTTCCTTTGTTTGTGGACAAAACTGCTTGCGAGCTCTCAAATATACGATTCTCGTGTGCAAATTTTCTCACGCTCTCTCAAATATGCACTGCTCACACACTAGTGATGTGTGGATGGCGGTTATATCCGCGGGCGCTGCGGATAATCCGCGGGTCGGGTGAGTTGGGTAATAAAAAAATACATTATGATTAATTGCGGGTGGGTCGCGGGTCATAGCAGTTGACCAGCACAAAAGCAGAGAGTGGACTTTGCTGAATGTAAAGATGAGAGAGCCGCCCAAAATAATGGATGAAGTGCAAGAGTACTGTGCAAACTTTCAATTAGAGGAGTCATCAGAGGAAAATCTGCTATCATTCTGGGAGAAACAAGATCACTTATTTACACGACTGCAGCGCGGTGCGCGCAAACTCTCATTTAGTGCAACCCCAATCCAGACACAGTAGATGCTATTCTGTTTCTGCACAGTGCAAAGAAAAAAAAAGGCCAAGTAAACATAGGCCTTTTAGTGGCGCCGTTTTTGTTCTCTTTTTCCTGTATATGTAAAATCTAAATCTGCTGTTAATAACAAACAATCCACAGTGACCTATCATCTCACTTAAAACAAAGAATTAGAATTATTAAAGTGTCGATCGGGTGCGGGTCGGGTGCAGATATATATATCAGATAAAATAATATGTGCGGGTGGGTGGCGGGTGGAAGATTAGAATGAAGGAGCAGATTCGGGTGACATTTCAGCTGATCCGCGCATCTCTATCACACACACATTTTCTTGCCCACTCTCAGTACACTGCTCGCTTAGTAAGATTATATGCGGACTCACAATTTGTGTCTTGTGTTCCCTCTTCCTTTCGTGCTTTTTGATATGATTTATATTGGTGCACTATTTATTAACAATAACCAAAATACTAAAATAGACTTATAATTTTTATCTAATAAAGCATAACATTTTTGGCTGTATGTTATATGATGAGATATTTCCAGTTTTAAACACTTAAAGACACAGAGAATAGATGTTGGATGTAAAGAATACATTTTATTTTCAAAACATTTATTAAACATCTAAAAGGTGCACTATACTAATCATATAAAAAAAAACATTTAAACTAAACTATAATGAACGCAAGCAGAAATGTAACTGTGATAAAAATAAAGAAAAACTTGATAAGGTATTATAGCCTACTCTATTCACTCTTCAAACAAATCTCACTATCAATCTCATTTTATCATTCATTCATTCATTTTCTTTTTGGCTTTGTCCCTTTATTAATCTGGGGTCTCCACAGCAGAATAAACCGCCAACTTATCCAGCATATGTTTTACGCAGCGGATGCCCTTCCAGCCACAACCCATCTCTGGGAAACATCCACACACACTCATTCACACTCATACACTACGGACAATTTAGCGTCCCAATTCACCTAAAGCGCATGTCTTTGGACTGTGGGGGAAACCGGAGCACCCGGAGGAAACTCACGCGAACGCAGGAAAAACATGCAAACTCCACATAGAAACGCCAACTGACCCTGCCGAGGTTTGAACCAGCAACCTTCTTGCTGTAAGGCGACAGCACTATCTACTGCGCCACAACGTCTTCTACATCTCATTTTATCATGGCAACTAAAATAAAGTGAACTAGTCTTTGCTGTACTATTGTAAAGTACTTCACTTAATCAGTTGTGGTAATACTACAGTTGCTATGGTAACACAATAAGTGTAATATAAACAAATTACCCAGTGCTGTAACAATATAGGGTGTATTATACTACAATTCACCACACTTTACAATAGTAAAACTACACTTTGTATTTCATTTTATCAGTTTACTGTTCTTAATACTACAGTATGCTGAATGAAGCATTCATTAACAAGTTGTAAATAATACTAGCCTAAAACATAGGCAGTATGCATAACACTCAAAAACACTGGAATTTATAATATAATGTACCTTAACCTGTAGGTAAATAGTGTAGCAATATATAAACCATATCAACATTTTAGGGATAACAATTTAACAGGAGGATATCTGGAGAGCAAAAGCATGAAAACAGGAGGAAACACAAGGCACAAATTGTGAGTCTGCATTACCTGACAGAGCGAGAGCAAAGTTCAAAGTAAAAAGTTCCAATAGCCAGAGGGAGATTAATGAAAACACACGTATATTCACTCACCACGAACAGGAAATAGAACTGCTGTATTTTTTATTTGTTAATGTCTTGCGGGCAAAAGTTTGTTGTAACGCACGCGTTACTGAACATGTACCAAGTAAAATATTACTGAAAATTTATTAGTAATGCCTTACACTACTGCGTAACAGGAAAATGTAATACGTTTCTGTAATACATTACTTTTGTAACGCATTACTCCCAACACTGGTCAGTAATATTACTGAAATTAATACAAAATCTGAATAAATATAAATGTACACACATTCAGATTCAAAGATTAATTTACACACAACTAAATAAATAGTCTAGAATAGTCATAGGCAGAAAATCTGTGTAAATCTGCACATTTCTGCGCACACAAATTCCATGTGGGCCTACCGATAGGTGCATTAAAGACCTGAATCAAATGCAATTTAATTTTTTATGGAAATAATAAGCATCCTTATCTCAGAAATCAGATGTAGTAATTGATTGGTTAATCAATGAGGGAGGATTGAATGGTGTTGAATGTTTTGAATGGTGGCTTCAAACCTACCTTAAGCATAAACATTCTTTCTGGTTTAGTTTTTTTTCTAAAATTTTTGATTCCCTTGAGAGGATTTTCTTTTAAGGGCGTACACACACTATGCTATCCAAACCGTGCCAAAGCCCATTTCCAGGAACATTTGAGAAGTGTGAGTGTTCTGAATTGGGCTCCGGCACGGTTTAGTTGGCCGGCCCTGGCCAGGTTGGAAGAGGTGTGCTAGAGCGCAGTTCACTTGGGCTTTGGCACAGTACGCTTGTAGTGTAAGTGCAACGTGCACCTGAGCCCAAAACTAAAGATGAGACGTGACTTTTAAGGGACTATTTCATATGTGTTTATTAATCATTCTTATTGCTTAATGAACGCAAACTATCATAGATTATTAAAGACGCAAACCCCTTACTTCTCGGGGAGATGGAAGTGGGACAAGCATGCTTCGGCCCGGTTCAAGGCAACTGTACATAATGTGAGTATGCCCTGAGATGCAATTTTGAGGCATAAAAGTTAAGGTGTAAATTGTCATCTTTTCAAAGTCATAGTCTGTATTGAAAGTTAATCCACAAACACATTTTTTCGCCACATAGTTTTTCTTTGTAGAATAATATAT
>CAIGQZ010000320.1:19362758-19380680 GCA_903798205.1 Danio tinwini | reverse complement strand
GAAATAAATATGCAAGATGACAAAGATAAGGAATTATTGTTATATATATATAATTTAAGCATAAAATGACCATTGATGCCATTATCAGGAGACCACTGTTGTAAATAATATGTAATATATTTAAAAGTGGACAAAATATTTAATTACAATGGGCAGGTCTAACAAACTGTTTTGGTGCTCTTTGCTAGTTCTAGTACTTTTTGCATGAAAAATCAGACAAAGTTATAAAAGTACAGGATATATAACATATTTAAATGATGGACAAAATGCTTAATTGCTGTAGGCAGATCCAATTAGGATCGATTTTGGATCTCTTTGCTCCCTGCATCTTTTTGATTACTTGATGAATTAATTGAATTAATGCAACACATGAGCTCAACAAAATGTAGCAACCTGGCTTTTGTACTCTACTAGGAGTAAACATCTGGATCCAAATATAAACTGCATAATCACATACAGTAATTTTCCACTGAGCAATTCAATTAAATATTTAATATGATTCTGTGTTTGGTCACCACTTGAAAAATATGAATAAATGAAATTTTCACATAAGGCAGTTTCCTCTTTGGTTTTTCACCCTTCTTACCTCTTAGATTGCGGATGAAGTCTTCAATCAGCATCTTCCGATCGGGTTTGATGTTGGGACTGTACATGTCTGTGTTGAGAAGGATGATGGCAAATGCGAGGATGAAGATGGTGTCAGGATTGTGGAACTGCTGCACAATGTCTGGGTTACACATACAGTAACGCTGACTGAACAACAGGGGAAAAGCAAACAAACACACAAAGTCAGTCATATTTAACATATTTTCTTAAATATAGAAAATTCAGCTACTCAACTCTCATAGTCATGAATCATTTTTTACTTTTTTTTGTTAACCATTGCCTTTAGTGATTTAGCGGATGCTTTTAACCAAAGCAACTCATAACAAACAATGCACCAAACAGTTCATCATTAGGAGACAGTACTTACATCATCAAGTGCTAGTAATATAAAGCTACTGCTTTTGCACAAGGTAGAGTAGGTAAGGATTATTATTTATTTTTTAAGATAAATGTTTAATGAAAACAAATGTTTTAGATGCCTTTTGAAAATTGTCAGGAATTTAGCAGTCAGTATAAGTTTGGGGAGTTCCTTCCACCAGAGAGCAACAGTGAATAAAAAGATTCTGGAAAGTGATTCTTTTTAGTCATGGTATTACAAGGCAGCACTTCTGACCCGAGGCTTTGAAAGTTGATGCAGATTTGTAGAAATGAGTGGAAGTAATTTGAATTTGGTGAAAGCTTTAACTCGTAGCCAGTGCAGGGAGAAAAGGAGAGATGTGTGACATAAGCCCCTTTCACACAGTAATACTGGTAAATATCTGGATTTTTTTTTTTTTAGAACGACTTCACCGGTAATAAAAAAAAAATGCTGTTCACACAGGCAAGGACGTTCTGTAACTGTTAACACATCCATTTTAAAATACAGATAAATTCTGACATCATTAACCAGAAATAGACTCTAAACATCTGTGCTTGTATTTGTAAACATAATAGTGGTCAGTCTTTTGTTGGTGGTTTAAATTGTATTTAAAGCTTTAGCATTCATGCAGCTGCCTTGTCCCAGAGGCATCCAAAGGCAGAAGTGTAAAACGTAGCTAAATGTTTACACATTTGACTACATTACAAATTCTGTGGATGAATAAGTATTGTGAACTACTTCGATGAAAACATATGGAGAGAAACTTTTGCAATATTTATCTGGTAATTTTCTGGAAAGGTATATATTTGTGAAAGGGGCTATTGGCTGTCTTGAGCTTGTTGAAGATTAAATAAGGCTACAAAAACAGCTACATTTTTATTTTAAGACTCAAAATGGGTGTCACAATCACCAGCGATCTATTCCTTATAGATCGCTGGAGGACATTTGCTATCAACTGACCTAAAATTCTGCCACTGAACTGCATTACATTTACCATCATGCACCACACACACATCAGTTTCTGATCTCCCATGTTTGCACACACAGCTGAAGCTTGTAAGGACTAATGACCAGGACACCTCTCATTCTATATATAAACCACTCATTCTCATTTGTGCGCACAAAATTCTGTTGAACAGCACTGCAAAAAGGGGAGGGATTAAACAAGATGATTATACATAAAAAAAGCGAGCGATTGGCCCTTATTTAGAATTTCTCTCCAGAGAGGTCATGTGATGCGATTTAGCAGATCTTGCTGTTTGTTGTAACACTACAAAGTGTATTCTAGCCTAGTCTTTCCATGTTTGATTCTTGCCTTGTTAATTTTGTTTGCACCACCTGTATCAACCTCTTTGCCTGTGACCTCGACTATGCTTCTGGATTACCCTTATGCTCCTGTTTGTACCTGTTGACCATTTCCTGCTTGACTACTCTTTGTAATAAAGATGCTGCATTTGGATTCTCAACTCTGTTGTCCCACATCCCTTAGTTATGATGGGTATATTCTGCATTGTATAATCAAACATCTTGTAAAAGGAGTAAAATAGGAGCCCTTTAAGTCACACATTCAGCAAACATTCTATTTCTTGTTTTGAAAACTAACTAACTAAATAAATAAATAAAATACAACTAATAATATAAATACTATAAAGAATGTTTATACATGCTATATATACATGTTTCATGTGACAAAATTAAATTAGCATAATTTTACTCTGTGGAGTTATGAAAGCAGACTTCTGGAAAGGGCAAGGCAGATGACACAATAGCCATTGTATCTCGATTGTTGTTTTTTCATAATTGTTGTATTTATGAGTACTCACTACCCATATAAGTAGTGAGTACTGTTTGCTTGACATTCTTGCCAGATTTTGATTACGTCTGGGTAACCTCTGATTGGGTCAGAATGGATCAACCCATCTCGAAACCAGCCGGTCGTTGCCGATTGGGCCAAATGCTTAACATTTATTATTATTATTATAATCATCATCCTCATCATAATATTCACATCTTGCAAGAGATAAAAGCTGCCTGGATGTTAAAACAATACATATATAAAAATAAAAAAACTGGACTGAGCATCCTTGCCTTACACTATATGTGGTGAGATATATCAGTTGTGACTTTTATAATAAATCATCTTGTTTCACTTGCATTTGGGTCTCCTGTGTTTATCATTGTGACAGAACGAACCGATCAATATGGAACCAGCAAGTGTTTCAGAGATCCAGAGTGTGTTGTCACACAGTTCTGCTCGTATGGACCAACAGGACAAGCAAATGATGATCACCAGTCAGGCCATCCAGGCGTTGATCACCCAAGTTTCTGAGCTCATCTCTCAGTTAAAGGATTGAGCTCTGGGCTGAGTTTCATGGCGGATTCACAAGCTCCGCCCACCATGTCACCCTCCGGTCTTGCACAAGAGGAGAATGTCCGCTCTACAGAGAACTTTCGCTCTACAGAACCGCGGCTTCCACCACCAGCATGTTACTCGGGTGAGCCTCATTTATGCACACCATTTTTGGCGAAATGTTCACTATATATTTTTCCACTGAGGAAAGTATGGTGGCATTTCTTATCAACCTACTGACTGGAAAAGCGGCTCTTTGGGGTGCTACAGTCTGGGAGCGGAAACTTCCTTGTTGCACTTCTTTTAAGACATTTTCTGATGAACTAAAAACGGTTTTTGATCAGGCAGTTTCAGGCAGAGAGGCGGCACGGAGACTTGCTGAACTTCGACAGGACACCTGAGTGTGGCTGATTTCTCCATTGAGTTTCGTACTCTAGCAGCCGAGTGTAAATGGAATGTGGAGGCACAGTGGGATGTGTTTTTTCATGGACTTGCAGATTATATAAAGGATGAGATTTACGCTATGGATTTACCGAAGACCTTGGATGGACTCATTGAGTTAGCCATCAGAGTGGAGACTCGACTGCAGCAGAGGGGAGTTCACAAAGAGCGATACACACCACACCTAACCACACAGACTGTTTTTGCTTCTACAGCTCCTGATATCAACTCACTCAACCGCGAGGCAGAGCCCATGCAGATAGGCAGAGCTCGTCTTTCTGGAGAGGAGAGACATCGACGTCAAGCAGCGGGGCTGTGCATGTACTGTGGAGGCGCTGGGCATTTTCTGGTTTGTTGTCCAGTCAAACGCAAGAGTCCGGTCAGGGGTAAGAGTTTGAGGGTTGGAGAGGCCATTTTAAATGAACCCTCTACAGACAGCACTACATTACCCATAAGACTTTGCACTGAGTTTGATGTTTATGACTGTAAAGCGCTCATTGATTCTGGAGCTGAAGGAAATTTCCTCTATTTTAATTTGGTTTATAAGCTGAAGACCCCTGTAATTCCTCTTTCCTCACCTATTGCTGTTCACTCACTTAGCGGTATTTCCCTTCCTACTATTACATATTCCACGGGTGCTATCAAGCTCATTAACTCTGGTAATCATTCGGAAACGATTAAGTTTTTTTTAACAGAAACGCTCGCTACTCCTGTGATTCTTGGCCATCCTTGGTTGGTTTTGCATAGACCCCACATTAATTGGGTTTTTAATTCTGTGTTTTCTTGGAGCGAGAGTTGTCATGAGTCCTGTCTTTTGTCTGCGTGTTCTGCTGTGTCTCGTTCTGTGTTGCAGGATGAACAGATGGATCTGTCAAACGTGCCTTGTGAGTACCTTGACCTGAAGGGAGTGTTTAGTAGTCCCGGGCTGCATCTCTTCCTCTGCATCGTCTCTATGACTGTGCCATAGATCTATTGCCAGGTACGTCTCTGCCTAAAGGCAAATTATACTCGCTTTCTGCTCCAGAAAGGGAGGCCATGGAGAAATATATTTCTGATTCTCTGGCAGCCAAGATTATCCATCCCTCTTCTTCACCGGCGGGGGCATGATTTTTTTTGTGAAAAAGAAGGATGGTTTCCTTCATCCCTGCATTGACTATCGGGGGCTGAACAACATCACGGTAAAGAATACTTTGCCGTTGTTGTCTTCAGCCTTTGAACGTCTGCAAGGGGCGACATTTTTTACAAAACTACATCTCTGCATGGCTTATCATTTGGTCCGCATAAGGGGAGGGATGAGTGAAAAACGGCGTTTAACACCCCTAGAGGGCATTTTGAGTACTGTGTTCTGCCCTTCGGCCTTTCTAACGCTCCGGCTGTTTTCCAGGCACTCGTCAATGACGTATTGAGAGATCTGATAGATCAGTTTATTTATGTCTACCTTAATATACTGATATTTTCACATTCTCTCCAGGAACATATTCAGCGCGAGTGCTTCAGAGGCTGTTAGAGAATGGTCTTATGTCAAGGCGGTGAAATGCGTTTTTCATGCACAGTCTGCCCTAGAAAAGGTTCTAGGGCATAGCGTGTCAGACGAGAGGATGCGCATGGATCCAGAGAAGATTCAGGCTGTGGTAGATTGGCCAACTCCAGATTCCCGTAAGGCCCTGCAGAGGTTTCTGGGCTTTGCCAATTTTTACCGGCGATTTATTTGCAATTTCGGACAGCTCGCCGCACCTCTGACCGCCTTGACCTCTTCCAAAACGCCGTTCAGGTCCAGCGCGGCCGAGACCGCGTTTGCCAAACTAAAGGGTTACTTTGTTTCAGCCCCCATCCTTATAGCCCCTGATCCCTTCCAGCAGTTTGTGGTGGAAGTCGACGTGTCAGAGGTGGGGGTCGGAGCCATCCTTTCCCAGCACTCCTCCTTTGATGGCAAGGTCCACCCATGCGCGTTTTACTCCCATCGATTATTACCAGCAGAGAGAAATTATGATATTGGTAATCGTGAGTTGTTGGCAGTCAAGCTTGCTTTGGAGGAGTGGCGTCATTGGTTAGAAGGGTCGGGGGGTCCCTTTTATTGGACTGATCACAAGAATCTAGAATACATTAAAACCGCTAAAAGACTAAACTCTAGGCAGGCTCGGTGGATATAATTTTTCGGTCGGTTTAACTTCACTATCTCTTATCGACCAGGTTCTAAGAACATCAAACATGACATGTTATCCCGTCGTTTTTATTAATTTTTTATTCATCGTCACCCGACCCAATTGTCCCACAGAAGATTTTTTTTCCACCATGACATGGGAGATCGAGTCAAAGGTTCGCGCAGCCTCGGAAGGGGTAACACCCCCGATCGGAACTTCGAACTTCGGTCAGACGTTATCCGGCGGGGACATTTCTCCAAGGTAGCTTGTCATCCAGGGGTGAGTCGCACTCTCTTTTCTATTAAACAACGATTATGGTGGCCAGTTATGGCTCATGATGTCATAATTTGTGCGTCTTTTGAAAGACTTCCAATCGCCCTCCTGATGGACTTCTGCAGCCGTTGTCAGTGCCTTTGAGACCCTGGTCCCATATTTCACTAGATTTCGTTTCGGGCCTTCCATCTTCGAACGGCAACATGGTGGTTTTAACCGTGGTGGACCGGTTCTCGAATGCAGCTCTTTTTTTTCCTCTGCCCAAATTACCTTCAGCCAGAGAGACAGGGGTTGCGGTCGTTAATCACGTCTTTTGCATTCATGGCCTCCCGACGGACGTGGTTTCTGACCGGGGTCCTCAGTTTGTGTTAAAATTTTGGAGAGAGTTTTGTTGATTATTGGGGGCCACTGTTAGTCTTTCATCTGGGTTTCATCCCCAGAGTAACAGTCAGACCGAAAGAGCCAACCAGGATCTTGAACGCACATTGCGATGTGTGGTGTATTAGAATCCCGCTTCCTGGAGCCAGCAGCTCACATGGGTTGAGTATGCACATAACTCATTACCAGTGTCAGCCACGGGCCTCACTCCGTTTCAGTGTAGTTTAGGGTACCGGCCACCTATTTTACCCAGTCTGGAATCTGAAGTCGCTGTCCCCTTCACTCAAGCCTTTGTTTAGAGGTGTGGTCGCACTTGGAACAGGGCCAGACAGACCCTTCTCCAGGTGGGTGAGTGCACCAAGGCTAAAGCCGATCGCCACCGGTCCAAGCCTCCTGTTTACATTGTCGGTCAAAAAGTGTGGCTTTCTTCTAAAAACATTCCTCTTCGCATTTGTAATAAACTTGCTCTCAAATTTATCTGCCTTTTCATTGTCATGAAAATCATTAGTCCTGTGACAATCCGCCTTAAATTACCTCCAGCGTACAGGAGGGTTGATCCAGTTTTCCATGTTTCCAAAATTAAGCCCGTTTTTCATACGGCAATTAATCCGCATACTCCCCCCCCCGCCCAGACTACTTATTCTGTTAAGCACATTCTGGACTCAAGACATAGGGGACGAGGATTCCAGTACTTGGTGGACTGAGAAGGCTATGGTCCTGAGAAGAGAAGGTGGGTTTCTGCCGGGGACATATTGGATCACTCTCTTATCGATGATTACAATCGCCAGGTAGGCTCTTCTTGGAGTGCCGTGAGGCGCTCCTAGGAGAGGGGGTACTGTCACGTTTGTGGGTCTTTCTGTTTTTCTTGCATGTAAGTGTGTGTGTGTGTGGCTGTGTGTGGTGTGTTTGTGTGTGGGGGAAGTGGGTGTGTCTTGTTTGGGTTCTTCACCGTGTGGTGTGTGTGTGTGTGTATGTATGTGTGTTTACATTCATCAGCTTGGTGGTCACGTGTTTTGTCACTACTTTCTACGCACAGGTGTTTGTCATTAGTCAACAGCTGATGCGCGTACCGCGCGCTATATATCTTTAGTGTTTTGCAGTTAGCATTAGCGGTTCGTTGTTTGTTCACTCCTGTGTCTGTTCTGTTAGACTCTCTCGCTCGCCTGGGGAAAGGCTTACCGTCATAATCTGTTTCTGTTAGACCTTGTGCAAGTCTCCGTCTCTTTGATGTTGTTACTACTGCCTGCCCTGAGGACAACTTTATATGTGAGAGACGTCACCTCATGTCTGTTTCTCTTATGAACTTTACCGTGGGTAAACTCGACGATTTTCTTGAGAGCGGCTCTTTAGCGCGAACTTCCACTTCCCTCGATATCTGGTGAGATATCCTTCTGAGACTACTATACGACCTTGGTTCACGGATGAACCTTCATCGCTGTTTAGCGTGTCGTATCCTGGTGTAAGCATCCTTGCCTCACACTATATCTGGTGAGATATACCAGTTGTGACTTTTATAATAAATCATCTTGTTTCAATAGCATTTGGGTCTCCTGTGTTTATCATTGTGACAAAATGAGTATATTCGCACGCGCAGTTAGCCGCATGTTCATTCCCAGTTCATTCTCAGTTTATGGAAATGTATGTTTCCATGCACAGCAAAACCCTTGTTAGCCAACTAAGGTCGCAAGTTGTGTTGCTACAAAGATAATTCGATGGTTTGGTCCAAATCCGTCGTTCCAACAAACATTTGCAAACAGCGTAGGAAACTTCTATGCTTGCAACTACACCACTGGAAATAGTTGCTGGCTGTGTTCTATTCCCACTTATCCCCCCTATGCCTTATTCGTTTAGAACATTCTAACATTTAAACTTGGAATTACTGTATTTTTTAAATAAAGCATTAAAGTCTTCACTCTTAGGTGTAATTTGCTTTCAAATCCTTTTTACAGTTCAGTTTTAGCAATCTTCATGTTTACAAGTGCGCTCCTTTTGCAGTGCACTTGAAACATTGCTGCCATTTGAAACACAGTCTTGGCTCATGGCAAAAGCTAGGCTATATTTAAAAGCGGAATTTATGTTACGTCTCCAAAGCTTGTGAAAATTAACACTACAATGACCAAACATTTGGTTTGAGATGGGGGGATATTTTTTCACAAACATGGAGAGACAAAATTCCTGGTTATCTTTTACCTACACACAGGCCGCAGGCCTACTTATGTTAACTTTATGTTATCTATGCACAGCAACTTCTGGAATGAATTATGTTAATTAAAATATCTATATTAGAAAAAAAAGCTTGAAAAAAGTTTTTCTAAGAAAATTATAGTGAAAGACTATATTGATTATTGAAAACATATCAGGTAGTTTTCACATTTTCTTTGCAAATTGATGTTGGTGTTGTGAAATATGGTTTGCATTCGTCAAAATTAATATTTTTTTACGTCAAAACACAAAACATAACTGAAGTGCTGCTTGCTGAGCCGGAGCTACAACAGCAGAGAACTCCACGTGGTCCTAAAGCCTTCATCCGACAGTTATTTTTAAATATGCACAACGCGAACCAAACAATAGACATGCCGTTCCCGACATCCTTTCAGACAACTTCGCTTTAAACTGTATCCTATTAAGGTCCCATGTACACTGACAAGTTTTAGTTTATTTCCTATAAGCTGTTGTATATACTTATTGTAGCGTACTTTATTTTTATTATTGATTATAAAAATATTAAAGATATAGATTATTAAAATAAATATTTAGCAAAAGAGACATTTGTATTTCATATATTTCACCATGCATTTAATCTGAAAAATATTTTTTCATATATATGAAAATAAAAAAGGCTGTAATGCTAATTATTAGACTCAGTTTTGTTATTTAGCCTATATGTAATGTATAACAAAGGTTCTCTCTTACGAAGTCTGAATGAAAATGTTTTTTCAAAACTCTGTTTCAAAGGTTGAAAAGGAGGCTTTCATTTTTTATTTCTGAATGAAGGGGGAATCTATCAGTCTAATTATTATTTTTAAGGTTTAGCCTACACACTGTGAAATAGTCTAATCCAATCCAATCTTTTATTTTAAGACAGACAATCACACTAAATAAATTTTAGTGAATTGTTTTTATACCGAGATAAATAACATTTTAGAAATGCATTTCAAGCTGTTGGGATCTCCTCATGGTTGAATTTGTTTGTTATCCGAAAAAAGAACAAATATCACTGCACAGTAGTTGCTTTTTAGATGTGATTTAGGCCTTTATTCAGCTGACAGCGCACGCACAGCCGCGATACAGAGAGAAAAAGTAAATAATATATTAATTAATATAAGCGACTCAGGTGCGCACATTGAACCGCAAGTGACAGAAACAGAAATGAATTAAAATAATATAGCCCACTTTGCGGCTTTCTTTTAAATATAAAATATAGCAGGCATAAAATAGCAGACAGACTGTTTTGATGAGGTGTTTTTTTTATACTTTGAATGTATTTTAATTTAATTTTGATGAATTAGCTATAACTTTTGACAGCTTTTTCCTTTTTATGCTGTTATGCCACATTATATTTCACACGCATATGCAAGGTGACTGAAATTGAAATTAAAACATAAAAGATACTGAGCAATTAACAGTTTAAGAAGTTAAAAAAAACAATTATAATTTAAAGGAAAACAGTGACGTTTTGAAAACTGAACTGAAACTAAATTATTAAAAATAAACTTGTGGGACTAATTTAGGTCCTGCAGGCATTTTTTATTATAATTTTAGTGCTTAAGGTAGGTCAGTTTATTTTTAGCTTTTGATTAAGTAGCATTCAACTTGATATTGATATTGACTCAAAATGATATTGCATTAATTTGCATACATGTTTTATAAGCTGTAAAATGAAAGCCTCAGTTTGGTGCAAAGTTATTATTATGCAAACATCAAGAAAAACTTTGGATTTGTTTGATTCGTAAATTAGGCTACATAGGCTATTTAAAAATGTATATTATATAAGCCTATATATAGCCTGTTTGTTGAGTTTATGACGCGGCTCCAGGCAGCACAGAGGCAATCAGTATCTGCGCTGGTTTGTCTACCTGTCTGTGTTAAACTGTGACCAGAAATATCCCTCTTTCAGTTAATATATTTAGGCTAGATTATTATTCTATTTAACAGACCAACACAATCTCACGGCAGCTCGTGTTTTGGTGCTGAACCATACTATAGCAGACTTGTTTTAAAGCACTTCACCCTAAAGGTTATTCGTTATTCTTTATTCCTTTATTCCTTGTCTTGTTAATGATTAATAAAGGAATTATAATGCTATGTTTCATTGTTTATCTATATTTACAAGTAGTAGATAATTTACAGCTAATGTATAGGTTATTTCTGTCCGTTCGCATCCCGTCCCATTGTGCCACTTGGCAGCATAGTCGCAAACTGTGGTCATACCTAAAAAACATTTTTTTTTTTTTTTTCAGTGCGGCTGCATTACATTGTGCGGCAGCAATGGTCATATTAAACTCTCACGTACTGTACATGCCAACTAATTCCCATTAGATTATAAGAAGACTGTTAGGTTAGGGTTAGGTTTAGTGTACTTGCAAAGTTTCTTATAGTCAGTTAAATGTCTGTTGAAGAAGCAGTATCAACATATTAAGCAGACTTAATTGGACCATTAAAATAAAGTGTTACGCCATAACACAGGCGAAGTTCCATCTACACATTACCAAATTATTACCACAAAACATATAATAAATAAAATTTTAGATGCATCTCCCTCCCCGCTGGACTTATTTAATGACCTAATGGCCACCATAATGAAATTTCTAATTCTAACTGTCCTGCAGATAGAAACCCTAAAACAACATCCTGATAGCAGAAGCTGAAACACAGGATACAATGGGTGATCTGGGGTGCATAAGAGTTCTCTTTAAGACATATTTATGGAATTAAGATTGGACCACTTTGGTTAAAACCGTTGAACTTGCCTGCCACCTTCACAAGGCTATTCAACCTTTTCTCATTTGACAGACTTGGATTACTGTACCAAGCTACAATGCAGAAAGATAAAACACATTCAATAATTTGTTTATAAAACAGTGTCATCATAGAGGTACAAACCTCTTAAAAACAGTCTTTGTTTAGTTTTTATTAGACAGCCTGGGTGTTAGGTTTGAATGTCAACATATTGTCGATAATGACCCCTAGATATTTATGTGTCAACAATTTTAATGTACAAACCTTTAATAGTTGTCATGCTGAAAGAGGTCCTTGGCCTGAGTCACACTAATGTTTAAGGATTTACTACATGACAGGTGTTGTTTTAAAATGTAATTTTTTGACTTAAAATCATGTTCATCAATCATTGAGTAAATGTATTTAGTCATGTATTAACTGTCTCACAGAACTAAAAATATTCAATTTAAGTTATCTGCCCCCTCTATCTTCTTTACACCCAGCCATTGACTTTGTACCTTTCCAGGCTGATCTTAAATTGTTGCTGTTTTTCAATTTTGTCTTTATACCTAATATTATCCTGATTTATTTGCACTCTCAGTGTCTTTTTTAGCTGCTTAACTGAGTTCATATCGCCCTGTTTATATATATTTTTTACTTTACAGGAGAGATTGTTGTTAGGAAAGTCAATAAGAGTTTTGTGAGGAATAATCATATTGTCCAGGCAGAAAAAGGTGCCCTCCATGTCTGCTTGAGCTCACTGTGTACCTCCGGAAAGAAGGGGACAGGAGGCTTGGAAGGCTTCAATTTCTTTTTAGCCCCAACCATACACAAAAGTCACATTTCAGGGGAAGACAGGTCAACAGGAGGTAGCATTTAGAAAAAGGAAGTAAGATACAGTTCAGGAGAAAGAAAAAAACTCCCTCTCACCTTGCTCTTGAATTAGGGCAGTGTGAGATCATGGAGAAAAAAAGCCCATAAACACATAGACATAAACATAACATTGCAACAGGGGATGGGAACAGGGGATGTGGATATAGTTCGATGAGAGCGGGCAGCCATCCGGTCCTGCAGCTGAAGAGCGCTGGTCACAGACCCGCCTACCCCCTCCAGTGGATGAAAGCACACAGAGGAGTGGAATGAGGGGCTAGGTAGTGATTGTCTAAATGTAGCTGTGTATGTGTGTGTGTGTGTGTGTGTGCAAGCCTGTAGAGTCCAACAGGTGTCCTTGACAAGGAGCAGGAATTTCAAAGCGTCTC
This sequence comes from Danio tinwini, assembly GCA_903798205.1. Classification (NCBI taxonomy): domain Eukaryota; kingdom Metazoa; phylum Chordata; class Actinopteri; order Cypriniformes; family Danionidae; genus Danio; species Danio tinwini. Next base: position 19,367,936 of record CAIGQZ010000320.1, on the reverse strand, counting down.
CTTATCTTGCTATCCGGGAGAAGTTGTTTTGCTCCAGCCGAGGCCATCTGGCAGGAAAATACAGGGAAGCCGGAAGAGAAGAAAAGTATTTCAAATTTAGGTCAATATCTGCCAATTTCACAGATATTTAATGTCCGTCACTGGTCTTCACGTCTAGCAAAATCTTGTTGCAAAACAGCTAATTTCACCTCGATGTTTTCCAATTTGCGGTCAAGGACTGCAGTCTGGTTATTAGCGGTCCTGCCCATCACTGTTTCAATCAAGCCGGCCAGCTTAGTGGGATTTTGAGCAGCACTGACCACCGATACCACAGGGCTTTGCATAAGCCCATCAGCAGAAACCCTGTTATCAAAGTTCCGAATAGATAGATATCTTCAATATCCTATAGGGACAGAGTAGCCAGGCACACAATGTGCGACTTCTCCCACCTGTTCATCATGTATGCAGCTGCAAATGTCCCGGCAGGACAAGTGGGCTCTCGCGAGCCCAAACTTCTCATTGAGAAGATGGTGTCAATCGCATTCAGAGACCAGTTGATCATATCCATAATTCCTTATTCGTTTGGATAGCAGGGCACGGAGAGCCTCAGAGATAGAATAAGACGAGACAAGTGGAGCCAGCCAGGAAAGATATGGGATGGAGAGGGAAAAAAGTGTGACCACCTTCGCCGAGAGCCAAAGAAGAATATATATATAGAATTTTTTTTTGTTACAGCCTTATTTCAAAATGGATTAAATTCATTTATTTTCTCAAAATTCTACACGCAATACTCCATAATGACAATGTGAAAAAGGATTTTTTAAATTGTTGCAAATTTATTAAAAAACCTGAAAAATCACATGTACATAAGTATTTACAGCCTTTGCCGGGAAGCTCTAAATTGAGCTCAGGTACATTTTGTTTCCACTCATCATTCTTGAGATGTTTCAGCAGCTTAATTGGAGTTCACCTGTGGTCAATTCAACATGATTTGAAAAGACAAATACCTGTCTCTCTAAAGTCTCAGGCTTGACAGTGCATGTCAAAGCACAAACCAAGCATGAAGAAAATGGAATTGCCTGTAGACCTCAGAGACAGGATTGGGGAAGGCTGGGGAAGGTTACAGAAAAATTGCTTCTGCTCTGAAAGATTCCAATGAGCACAGTGGCCTCCATCATCCTTAAGTGGAAGATGTGTGGAACCACCAGGACTCTTCCTAGAGCTGGCCGGCCATCTAAGCTGAGTGATCGGGAAAAAAGGGCCTTAGTCAGGGAGGTCACCAATAACCCAATGGTCACTCTGTCTGAGCTCCAGCATACTTTTGTGGAGAGAGGAGAACCTTACAGGAGGACAACCATCTGTGCAGCAATCTATCAATCAGGCCTGTATGGTAGAGTGGCCAGACGGAAGCCAATCTCTGTCTGGAATTTGCCGAAAGTCATCTAAAGGACTATCAGACCATAAGAAACAAAATTGTCTGGTCTGATGAGACTAATACAGAAGTCTTTGGAGTGAATGCCAGGCGTTACATTTGGAGAAAACAAGGCACCGCTTATCACCAGACTAATACCATCCCTACAGTAAAGCATGGTGGTGGCAGCATCATGTTGTGGGGATGTTTTTCAGCAGCAGGAACTGTAAGACTAGTCATGATAGAAGGAAAGATGAATGTAGCAAAGTACAGAGACATCCTGAATGAAAACCTGCTTTAGAGTTCTCTTGACCTAAGACTGGACAGACAGACAAGTCTGCATGAGGTCCAGCTTCCTGCGCCTAGACTGCAGCTTTGCACAAGACATTTGGCCATAGGAGAAATGGTCATGCCCAACTGAGCCAGGTTTCTCTCGAGGTTTTTTTAAATCTTCACTTTCGCCAATTGGTGAAGTTTTTTCCTCGCCGCTGGCTTGCATGGTTCGGGATCTGTAGAGCTGCGCATCAATGGATTTGCTCTTCAGTGTTTGGACTCTCAGTAGTGAATATTAACCCACACTGACCTAACCTGAACTGAACTGAGCTGAATTTAATCTCTGAAAACTGAACTGACACTGTTTCAATTCACTATATTCTTCTATGTTAAGCTGCTTTGACACAATCTACACATTGTATAAGCGCTATACAAATAAAGATGAATTGAATTGAATTGAATTGAATTGAATTGAATTGAATTGAATTAAACTGGGGCGATCGTTCATCTTCCAGCAGGACAATGACCCAAAGCACACGGCCAGAATATTAATGAATTGGCTTTACAACAACTCTGTGAATGTCCTCTAGTGACCCAGTCAGAGCCCAGACCTAAATCCTATTAAACATCTCTGGAGAGATCTGAAAATGGCTGTCCACCGTCACTTCCCATCTAACCTAATAGAGCTTGAGAGGTACAGCAAAGATAAATGGGCAAAAATTCCCAATAACAGGTATGCCAAAGAGTTGAGACTGTAATTTCTGCCAAAGGTGAAAACATTACAAAGATGCCACACAAGCGCAAAGTCGTGAAACTGAGACTGGTAGGTTACCAGCTGAAGCTTTTGCGAAATCTTTAGAAATACAGCACTAAAATTAACAGCCATAAATGTCTTTGAGCCAAAAAGTCTATCAATAAGATATATGTAAAAAAAAACACATTAAAAGCCAGCGCTACGTAGCTAGAAGTTGTGTAGCCTAATAATTATATTAATTCTAATAAAGTAAAATCCAACACACAATTAACTGCATTTCATCATTAATTTTCTTTTCGATTTAGTCCCTTTATTAATCTGGGGTCGCCACAGTGGAATGAACCGTCAACTTATCCAGCATGTTTTTAAGCAGCGGATGCCCTTCTAGCTGCAACCCATCTCTGGGAAACATCCACACACACACACATTCACACTTATACACTACAAACAATTTAGCCTACCCAATTCACCTGTACCACATGTCTTTGGACTGTGGGGGAAACCAGAGCACCCGGAGGAAACCCAGGTGAACGCAGGGAGAACATGCAAACTTCACACAGAAATGCCAACTGACCCAGCCGAGGCTCGAACCAGTGACCTTCTTGCTGTGAGGCGACAGCACTACCTACTGCGCCACTGCGTCGCCTAACTGCATTTTTCGTTTGATAAAAATATACGGAAATGGAAAAAAAATCAAAGGGTGGCTAGTTTGCATTGATGTGTTTTAATATTAATACAAAAATATGCTTAACGCTTAACGGCTGTACGCTGCCAATAGACTAGCCATTCAGTAAATATTATTTTACTGTGTACTGAGTTTATAAAAAAAAAAATAAACTAAATATAGCATGTCTCACTGTCATTAAAAACCTAAAATTCATAACACACCAGAGCTGTAGGCCTATAGCCTATGTAGTGTGTAAACTTTAAAGGGAGGTGTTGGTCAATAGCCATACTGTGCACCATGTTATTGAACTGATGTTTATTTATTAATATCAAACAATTTCTCAGTTGTTTGTTATTTTAGAATAAGGTTCACGTTTGCAGACTCTAGCTTGTCTTTAGAAAACATAACAGAGTAATTAATCACAAATCCTCAACTTAATAACCATCATTATTCATCCCTATGCACTTCATTTATTGTCCATTTAATAATGTTAGTTACCTTACTCATTTATTACAATTGTCTCTGTTTTGATAATACAGTAATTCAGATTTAGCCAGCTAATAAACTTCTTCAAAATGTGTAGAATTAATTTCGACAACCTTTATTGTTAATTATTGCCACACTGAAAACAGTGGCTGGTGCCCTGTTTAAAATGAGAAATTTAAATAAAACCTTCAGAATATTTTTTTTTTCTTCTTTTTTGCCAAAAGTGTTAGGAAATTGATGTATTTGTTGATTACTTAACAACACTCTGAAATACACTCCGGTTTAAGACTTAGCATGAGAGTTAACCTGTCCCAGAGCAGGCTAGTTTCCCAGCATAAGTTGCCAGAGTAAGTGAGTTTGAACTATCGTAAATTTGGTTTATGAAACAGATCCGCCATTAGCACACCACAGACAAAACAAACAAAAACACCAGAGGAGTATTGCACAAAAGCAGGATAAGGGATTAAGCTAGGATTTTCATACTGTCCCAGCTGAATTTAGCCTTGACTCAGTTGCATGAAAGTATTTATGCTCAGCATAAATGAGTACACCCCCATTTTGAAAATGTATATTTGTATCCATTTTTCAGTGAAAAAAGAAAATATATTTTGGTGTGCAGCGCAGTTTTATTAAACAGTTATTTCTATTAAAATAAGAGTTTGGTCACTGAACATCGTTAGAAATATAAAGATGATACGTTTTTAAAATTCAAGTTATGTTATTGCAAAAGAAAATATAAAAAAACTACAATATTTCAATTAACTTTTATATTTTTATGTTTCTTTAGATTTTTCCTGTTTTTTAAGATTCATTAACTTTGGTGTAAATTTTTGGGGCTTAATTAGGATTTTTGGATCTTAATTCTTTTAGATTAGTTCATCGGTTTTGTCTTAGGTACTGACTAATCTAATGTATATGCACAAATATATTTTTGTATGGAAAATATTAAATAAATCATTATGTAAATGAGAGATCTGTGAGGGGTCAACTTATTTATGCTGTGCACTGTACATACGTACATACATACATGTATATATTGTTAAAATGAAAAATGAAATTAAGCAATATATAAATGAACAGATGAAGATTAAATAAGCTAGCTAGATAAAATAAAATAAAATAAATGAGCAATATTGGGTATGATTTTGGAATAATCTTTTTGATAAATTTCCTAAAAATAGCATGAATGTCCACTAGTCAAATTTAAGCCAAAGTGAAACAATAAAATTTTTTAATAAGTCTCCTTATCTTTCCATTACATCTAATAATGGAACCTGATTGGCTCACAATAAGTTTTATCCATATATGCATATTTGTGGTCTGTTAACAGATGCCGCAAATTGCACTTGTCCTGGCTATCTACTCCGGGCTTGACATAGCAGCTCGTCCTCATCCTGGATCAGCAAACATACAACAGACTGAGCCAGGAGGAGATAAATAAATTGGGTTAAGCCGGGCTTTTTCTTTTATCCTGGTTTTCTTGATTTAACTTTTGTGCAATACAGCCCAGGTTAAGAGAGCACATCCCGAGCATTCTCAGACCTTGCATGAGGGAGCGTTTTGTGTGTGTGTGTGTGTGTGTGTGTGTGTGTGTGTGTGTGTGTGTGT
>CAIGQZ010000320.1:19338939-19358541 GCA_903798205.1 Danio tinwini | reverse complement strand
ATAATAATAATAATAATAATAATAATAATAATAATAATAATAATAATTTAGTTAATAATAAAAAGTGTTAATTAAATACATTTTTATTCTTGATTATTGCTATGATTTCTGCAATTTACTAATTTGAAAAGTAAATGTAAAAACTTAGATTAGGTAGATCTTTCTCATGTTTGGCACCTAAACTCTGGAACAGCCCTCCTATCACAGCTCGTGAGGCAGGCACACTCTGTAAGTTTAAAACTAGATTAAAGACACATATCTTTACATTAGCATACACATAAAATGCAAATGCTTTTGAAAACCAAATCTTCTAAAGGACTGTTAGGTTGCATTATTTGGGGCAAGTGGAACCAGGAACACTTCCCAAAAGACATTATAATTTGAACAGCAAGCTTAAACCTATGTTAGTCTGTTTTTCATTATCCCAAGGTCTCCATAATCCTAGAGCAGGCTGTATCCTTAGCAGATGCTGTTGCAGAACTTGTTTGATGAACATGAAAGTGAAATTGATCATCTCCCATGGCCTGGACAGTCACCAGACTAAATATTATTGTGCCACTTTGTGTTTTGGTGGAGTGATTCAGGAAACATTTTCCTCTACCAGCATTATATAGTGACCTGGCCATTATTTTGCAAGAGAAATGGCTCAAAATCCCTTTGGCCACTGTACAGAACTTCTATTTGTCATTCCCAAGACAAATCAATGCTGTATTGGTGGCCCTACACCATACTAATTAATTATTTCACATGTTTAAACCAGGCATTTCAGTTTCATTGTCCAACCCTTGTACATACAGTATTTATGTGCTGAAACTGTATGTAATAGGAGGTATGATTTGCTGCATCCCAATTTGTATTGAAAATAGAATTAGTATGTTCAAAACATGTTGAAAAGTATTCCAAGAGTAACAGAGTATGCATGAGAGTAAAATCTCAAGTTGAGGAGTATGCCAATGGTTCCTTGATGGTTCACTGGTTTCCAGTAGAAATTCAAAGTGTAGAACCATCTGTACTCTAACCATTAATAAAGCTCACAATACATTGTGCATTGAATGTGAATTAGATTAGAACTAAAAACTCTGGTAAGAATAAAAAAGTAAACTAATTACAAATATGGCAGACATGTGAGATAATCTGTCAAATAGAAAGCCTATGGTAAAGTTGCTTGAATTACTATTACTTAATTTCTAGCCAACTGGAAAATATTTAAATAACATTTTGCTGTGTTATATTTCATTAGCAACAACAATGGGAACTTATATAGAGACATATTTGGAAATTAACTTCTGAATGCATAATTATCCAAAGACCTGTGGCAATTTTTCTACATAAAACACTCAAATTGCAGATTAACCTGCTGCTGCATCTCCAATATGGTAGGTAAGTAAATATGAAAGAAATGTTGATGATGTGACAAGGTGATTGACAGGGGACGTAACTAAGCAACATAATGGTCTGTTAATGAGGAAGTTGTATGTCCCTGTCACGATCACCAGTGATCTAAACACCATAAATTGCTGGAAAAAAATTTACAATCGCTAACGAAATTGCTAACAAATCCACCATTTCATGGACTACAACTCCATACATGCACTCCACTTACGCACACGTTCTCTGTTAAAGTGACCTTACAAGGCGTTTCCTTTGTCTTGCTTTGCCGTGTTTTGATCCTTGCCTTGTTAATCGATTTATCCCTGTCTGCAGCCTGCCTTCTGACCTCTTGCCTGCTACTTTGACTACGTTTCTGGATTGCCTACATACAGTACATCTGTTTGCACCTGTGTTGACCATTGTTTACCTGACCTCGCTAATAAACTTGCATGTGGATCCGCACCTCTGTTGTCAGTGTCACATCCCCGTTTCAGAAGACTCAGCCACAAAATGGATCCAGCAGAAATTCAACTGATGCGTCTTCGTCAGGGAGATTGCACCATCAAAGACTATGTCAAGGATTTTATTCAGGGAGCCAAACATCTATGGACAACTTGTGCCTGATGATACTTTTTTCGTGGCAGATTATCTGAGCCCCTTTATTCGTGCATGCCACTGCATGAAGCCCACTGGGCTTTAGGAAAATACATAAGCTTGGCACTACAAATGAGTGGGTCAGTGTACAGCGAGACCAGATGACAACAGAGCTTGCTGTACACCCCACCGTGACACCAATGCTGACATCATCACCACTCCTGTCTACACATCAGTCACCTGACAAGATGGCCGCCAACATGCCGACGCCGCCCTCAGAGCTCCCAGAGTGGACGCCACCACCAGAGCTGCAAGAGTTGACGCCGCCGCCAGAGCTGCCAGAGTCGCCGCCTGAGTTCCACGAATGGCCAGAGTCGCTGCCTGAGTTCCACAAAAGGCCAGAGCCACCACCTGAGTCCCACAAAAGGCCAGAGAAGCCCCCTGAGTTTCAAGAATGGCTGCCAGTGCCGTGTGACTTCTCGGAGCTGCCAGAGCCGTGTGACCCACCGGAGCCATGTGATCCTTCAGTACTTTCTGAACCAAAGCTTCCTGACCCACTGGGGTTGAATGAACTACCAGTGTCTCCTAAACCCAATCTTCCTGATCCACTGGGGGGTATGACCCGCCGATGTCTGCTAAACGTAAGCCTTCAGACCTACTGCAGCCCCATGCTTCAGGCCCATTACAGCTCCATGCTCCAGGCCCTCCGCAGCTTCACACTCCAGGCCCTCTGCAGCTCCATGCTCCAGGTCCCCTACAGCTCCATGCTCCAGGTACACCTGGTGCATGGTCCTGGCCCTCCATCCCTTCCCCTGTTCCGCCTCCACTCCACCTCCTGCTTGAACTGTATTAGGAGCGTCCAGAATCCACTCCTTAGAGGAGGGGCTCTGTCACAATTACCAGCAATCTAAACACCATAGATCACTGGAAAACATTCACAATCGCAAACGGACTACAAATCCGCCATTTTATGGATTACAACTCCATACATGCACTCAGCTTACACACACATGTTCTCTGTTAAAGTTACATTACAATGCATTTCCTTTGTCTTGCTTTGCCGTGTTTTGATCCTCGCCTTGTTAATCGATTTATCCCTGTCTGCCGCCTGCCTTCTGACCTCTTGCCTGCTATTTTGACTACTTTTCTGGATTACCTACATACATCTGTTTGCACCTGTGTTGACCATTGCTTACCTGACCTCCCTAATAAACCTGCATGTGGATCCGTACCTCTATTGTCAGTGTCACATCCCCGTTACAGTCCCAAAGATTGCATACACATTTGATCAAGCTACAAAAGAAGAAAGTGATGTGTTAACAAACAAGTTAGCTCTTTTGTGATTAAAGTAGTTAATCACGCCACTTGTAGTAATTGATTGATCGATAAATTCTGAGTAAAAAATATTATACTATGTTATAGATCACTTGTAAAAACTACTGTTCTGATTATTTTGAGTTTATTTTGTGATTTTTTTTTTGTTGGCTGTGTATATCAGATGCCTGTGTCAGTTACTATTAAGTTCAGAGTGAATATGCATTTTTCTTATTTAGATAGCATATATCTGAACATCCTATCTGAATTTAACATTCATTGGGCACATTAAATGAAAGAGCAAAAAGATCCGAGTATGCAGATGGAGTGCTTGAGGACCAGATAAGGCCCCAGATAGCCGTGATTTTTGGTGGTTCCTCTGGCTTTGTGAGAATTACTTTTTGTCTGCTGACAAGTGAAAGTGAAGCAAAGATTTGAATGAGACCTGCGACAGGAGATCATGGATTGATCAACATGTTTCTCTGATTGTCTGATTGTGCTAAGAAGAGTGAAGAGGCCACCAAAAACACTAGCAACGATACAGGCCTGCTTAGGGGTTGGTTGTAAAGGTGTGTGTGTGTGTGTGTGTGTGTGTGTGTGTACCCCATGTCTTCAATTTGTTTATATTGACATTATGCAGCAAGTATAAAAACGTATGCATGCTTTTACAGTACAGTTTTATATTGTGAGTACTTTGTGCATGTTTCTCTAAGTATGTAATTAATTTGCAAATTTGAGTCTGCTGACAGAAAAAAATAAACATTCCAATAAGTCACCTTGTAAAGTCACTTGTTGACCTAAATTTGGGTCAATTTACCTTCTTTTTATTGTGTAAATATATTTATATTTGTTTACCATTTACATGTTTTGTAATATTTACATTTATATTCTAAATAAATTGTTGATATTTTATGATTTACCCAAGTGCTTTATTATTCCCAAATAGTTAATTTCTAGTGTTTTATGAAACTTTGAGTTCTATTTTTTAAAATTTAATTTGAACTTTTATCAGAGAATTGCATCATTGCATCATATCAGAGGGGCCTAACTTCAACATCTCTGAGGCATATAACATTTTATTGAACCAGGAGTGCTATCTCAAAATAAACTTAATACACCTAGGTGACATTACAAAATGTCTTGTCTGGATCTCTCCTTCTAAAGCAGGATATTTAAGTTCCTCTGGAGTGTGATCCAGTGGTGCTTCATGGACCTGGTAAGTAAAGGATGCCTCATTTCACTCTGCAGCTAGATTATCCAATTGACCTTGTTACATACTCTGACTTTAGAAACATATCAACCCTGTCCAGGTAGTCATTCCTCAATCCACTTCCTGTAATGTTCACATTCTGTCTTCTTAATTTTCTCCTCTGCTTTCTCTTCACAAATGTCATCCTGATCTTCGCCAATGCATATACATTTTTTGGGATTCTCCAGGATCAAATAACCTTACATCATCCCCAAAAGGTAAGAGATGGTCTCTGTAAAGAGTCCTCACAATTTTGCCCACAGTTAGTGCCTTTTTATCTTTGGCTACAAAGGCTTGTGCAGAACGAGTGAAGTGGGCAATACAACAAGGACATTGCTGTGACCTCTGGAGTCAGGGTCAATAGATAGGAAATCAATACACACTAAATTAAATAGGCCGTTGCTGGTCAGGTAGTTCAGTTGTGTAACATCGTTGATTAAATTTTTTCTTGTTGCACAATGCCCACAATTTTTAAAATACTGCTCTGGTAGTTGACATACAGGACCAATAGAATTTATCTCTCAAAAGGTTAGTCATTCTCTCTACCCCCAAATGAGAGTCACCATGCAAGGAAAGCAGTTCTTGGGGCCAGTATCATGAGGGTAAACAAGCCTTTTCTTTCCACAGGAACTGTTGGTCACTCTGTACAGAAGTTGATTCTCAATTTTCCATTTCTGTCATTGTAACAAAGCAGTTAAAGCATTGGAACTCATGGCACAAGTAATTATTTTCCACACTCTAAATCTTGCTTCACTATACCAATTTACCCTTCGTTAAGCCACACCCAAAAACCGCCACGCACCAATCGTGGCTTAGCAACAGTAGCTACGCACAGGGGCTCTGTCAAGCTTTCGAGCGAGAGAAACAAGCCAAATCGTTGTGCATATGGATTGTGCAAATCTGATGCCCGGTATCCTAAAAGTTTGGACGGGGTGGTGGAATTTATTTCCCTTTTCAAAACCTAAAGCCCAAGGGGAGAAATGCCAGCGTGGATCAAGTTCTGTGAGGGGCGATAAAGAAGCAGAGTTAAGTTAGTTTTGTTCTGATATTTCTGACACAGTCAGTAATAGACCGATGGCAATAACTCACACACCTCTCACGTTACCCTAAAACGATCTAAACTGTGTTTCCTACAAAAATACAAAGCAGGTTTTGTTTCACAGCTGTCTTTTTCCTTTATGTTTATGATATTATGAGCACTGCTCCGTTTAAGCCATCAATGAGCAATCTTTTTATCTTCCTCTGCCATGGCTATTTAATAATATCCACTGCAGAGATCCAGTCTTGAGCATTGTCAGTCCTGGGAGTTTGAGGATTGTCAGACCTGTACTAATGAGGGATGGTTCAAGCATCCTGTAGTTGACGCACATTCTATCTACTTCATTATTTTCTGTGCAATTAAAATTTGTGTCGCATACCTGCTTCTTGACTCTTTAATGATTCCAAGACTGTCGTCTTCAGGTGCATCTATTATAAATATTACTTTTCTCCAAGGATTTTCAGTCTCCATTTTAAAGACAACAAACATTCTTCTTTAGATGGAACTACGGACTCTCCAGGCCCCATGTACTGTACTTTTTCCCCTCAGCCTATTCAATAAAGGTAGTGAATGGCATCTTTAAGTTCTTGAATGACAGATGTGCTTGTTGAATTACAACAATACTGTATGAATTTAGCTTTAGCTGACATTCTGTGGAAAGATGCTTCACTCTCATTTAGCAGCTTATTTTGCAGACTCTTGAAATAAGGTAGGCATATTGTACATTCTCTTAGATTAAACTGAGGTAACAAGATTCGCTGCCCCTCAAATGAGCTGCTCTACTCACACGTTATACTTTATTAGCCATTCTGAAAGACAGCCCACATCTTTCCATCTATTTTTTAAAGCCTTGTCAATCCTCTTCAAGATCTCTGGCAATGCTTTTTGTTTGTTTTGATGCATAAGGCAACATTTAAATATAGATTATCTTTAGACTCTGGTGGTCCAAAATAACTCTTTAATGCCTCTGCATACTCTAAAGCACTCGCTTCTGGATTGGAGAAATGGACAGCTCTTACTATTTCCATTGTTGGTTCTTTAAAACTTTCCAAAATTTTGTGTATTTTTTTCTTTTTCAGAACAGTCACACTCAGTTATCATGAACGCTGCTTGATCAATCAGTTACCCATGTTTTTCTCTCTAACATGGGTCTGAGCAATGGCTGAAAATGTTCAAATGAAAAAGAGTTGTCTGTATAATGAAAAAGAGTTATCTGTATGCATTGCCATCACTCACCGGCTATACTGCCTTTTCCCGTGCTTCACCCATCGGCACATATAATTGACTCACGGAAACTATAAATGACACTGTGGTGTGTAAACAAAGCTTTTACATCAACCAACATGTTCACTTCCTCTATCAGAATCTTTGCCTGTCTTTCAGGGAATCCTTCAGCAGCTGTATCAGATGTAGTTTCTCTACACTTTCAGAAATAAAGGTACAGGAGCTGTCACTGGGGCAGTACCTTTTCAAAAGGTACATATTTGTACTTGAAGGGTCCATAATGGTACCTCAGAGGTACTTTTTAGGTACATTTGGGCACTAATATGCACCTTTGAGGTAACACTGTGGACTGTTTGGGTACAAATATGTATCTTTTGAAAAGGTACTGCCCCAGTGACAGCTCCTGTACCTTTATTTCTGAGAGTGTAGGTTTCATCACTATAACTGACCAGAGTTCTCTCAGTTCTTTCCTTGTCACAAGTATACATTAACGGTCAGTGGTTTGCTCTTGACATTGGTGGTTTAATCCTTTCTCCATGTCTAGGTTAATACCTACTATTACACATCAACGCATAGAGATGTATATTCATTCTGTGTTCATTCATTCAATTTAGATTTTGTTGTATTCTAGAATAAAATAAAATAAAAAAAATTAAATAGTCTTAACATTATTTCACATAAACTTACTAAACATGTAGGATTTATTTTACTGGGTTTCATATGATTTTTATTTGTTTATTTATTTGTTTGTGTTTTTTTTATTCTGACTTGAACAGTTGAATCATCATTAATGATCAGTATAGTAATATCAATAACAAATTTACTAACAAATGTAAAATATTTTTGCTAAATAAGCATTTCTTCCTTCATTCATACTTTTAATTCTTATTTAAAATCAAATGTTTTTATACTTTTGACTCAAGTAAAATTATTATTTTTCTATATTAATATTTGTGTGATATTTATACTTTTACTCAATATGCTGTGTTTTACACTAAAAATGCTGCCATGTATTGCTTGATTATTGGTAACAAAAAAAAACAGTTTATAAACCTGATATGAACTGCTCTTTATAAAAGTTTGCACACACACACACACACACACACACACACACACACACACACACACACTGATTTTGCTAAAAGGTCTCAAGAGTTTATGATTTGCACAGTGAAAAGCTCTGCAGTTTGACTGCAGGAGCTCAGCAACAAAGGGAGGATGCCACAAAATAAAAAAAATTAAAAAAGATGTATCCCTTTAAAGCGTAAATATGTTCTCTTTTACACAGATGCACATTCTAGTTGCTCTTTTATTTTATTATACTAGAGTTATGAAATCTAGTATATTTTTCATATATACTCACTCTAATACATCTCTGTTAAATGGCTTCTTGCTGTTGCCAAGAAATTCTCCAATCATCTGCCGGCTCAGTCCTTTCCTCTGGAGTAGGAAATGTGCAACACCTATAGGTGTATCCGGGATGAAGCCACGAGAGATGAGAAACTGGAGACCCTTGTCTGGATTTCTATTTAATTCACAGCAAAGGAAGGAGGCAGAGGAAGGAGAGACAGAGACAATAATTAGATAACTAACAATAAGTAGATTATTAATTAGTTACAACAATTTGATCTGAGAACGTAGGTACAGTAATCACTTGTTTGGCCAAGCATAGGTACAGTATTAAAACAGATTATTTATTCATTCATTCTTTTGAAAATTTACTTTACTTAACGTGTACTGCAAAGAAAGTAAGAAAGAAAGAAAGAAAGAAAAAAGACAATGAAAGAAAGAAAGAAAGAAAGAAAAAAGGTGCCAACTTTAAACATTGCATCAATTTAATTTGATTGAGTATTTAGATGTATGCAATTATTTGCAGCGGTGGTTGTTCACTAACAGTGTTTAAAGGGCACCTATGATGGAAATAATCTTTTGTAAGCAGTTTGGACAGAACTGTGTGTAGATATAGCGTGTCCACAGTCATACTGCAGGGATAGAAACACAATACGTCTGTTTATTTTACATTTTCTGACGTTAAAATTAGGATCCAAATCACTCCCATTTTGAGGTCCACCACAACGTGATGTAGGAGTGTGGTTTCCCCGCATACCAAATTGATTGACAGCCGCGTATTAGCATGTCTCCATAGTAATGTGTATAATCCTTTCCACAAAACAGGACGTGCGAAAAGCAACTGGGACTGAACGGTCTCTTCAGCTTTATGTGATCTGCAGCACCTCTAGAATGACTTTTACAAGTTTAAAAAGTTTCTAAAACAGTGCATGTTTGGGGACATTAAAATTGGGACAGTAAAATTGCATCATAATTCTTCACCACAGCCACATGGCAGTGCATGTATAAAAGACGACGCTTTAAATCCCGGTTCATGGACTTAAATCAGGTTTATTTTGTACATTAACATAAAGGTTATCCATACAGCAGTATATATTAACGTGTATTCTGTTACATTTGCTGTGCAAAAATCTAAACGCGTGTGTGTGCACGCACGTGAACTATATAACTGTGTGTGACTCCTTGTTGCAGAAAGGCTTAAATTAACTCCACAACAAATACATCAAATAACCACAGGGAAAGTTCTTACTGTAGTAAGGGAGATCTGCTTTATTTTTGTCTGTCACTGTGCTGCTTATGCGTGAGAGACAGCAGGAGAAGCTACACCCATCATAGCAATAGTGAGCGATCTTATTAGGTGTGATTGACTTAAACCACGACTGCAGTCAGTGATCAATGAGATTAGCTGAGCGTCGGTGGTGTTGGAGTTGAAAACAAAGCTGTCAAGCTGGACACTTCGGGGCAAAAAGATGCTGCAGTCATGATGACCAATCACATGGCGTGATCAACAATTTTTTAATACTTTTATTAATTGCAATGAGAACAAAATTATTTAAAATGTAAAGTGTAAAACCCAAAACAAGATGTCTATAACAAGATAATATAATTATCTATAACTTAGTTAATATAAACAAACAAGATTGAAAAAAGGACATTCCCCAAAATAAGTGAGCTACACTTTTAGTAGAAATTTCCCAGAAAAAGCAGGATATATTAATGTCACTTTTAAAGTTGCTGGATAGGAAAAAGATTGACAGAAAAACAATGTTATATAATTTATAATCCTATAAATATTTGTATAATTATTTTAAAATAAAATTATTTAACTTATTTTTATAATTTTATTGCAAGTCTGTAAGACTTATTTTAGTTGATATTTGGGTTATTCACCAAAATATATAATTTAAAAAGTTTATGGAGCTGAACAGCCTAAATAGTATGTATAAAAAAGGTCTAAAATAAATCTGAAAAAAATTAATAAAAATGCAAACAAGCTAGCGTTTATAAACAAATTATTTAACAAACAAAGATGATTACTGTAGTAAAATATTTGTAGTCCTTTAATAAACATGATATGTACAAGATGGAGATGGCATAAAAAATTAATTGTTTTGAAAATTTGTAGACTGAAGTTTTCCAATAATAAGCCCAAAACACATGTGGTTTTTGTCATGCAGTGAATCCAGCCAATTGTGTAATATGGATGTCGTCATCCCAGCTCCTGCAGTCACTCTTCAGACGCTGCACTAGCCAAGTCTGCCATATGATCTCAGAGTGCTGTCGTGGTACTTTGATGCTACAGTCACGTGGTGTCTGCACAGCATCAAGCCAGAAAACATTTCTAACCGGCATGCACCACTTTCAGTGGATCTGTGCATCGCTGCATGAAGTCGAACGCACCTTTTTCCGCTCTGACATGCAAGTGGGAACAGTGGGCGGAGAGAACCAGCTCATTTGCATTTAAAGGTGCTGTATGTAAGTTTTTGACTCTTCTAAAGCATAAAAATACCATAATATGTGTGCAAATATTTAAGAAACATCCCAAGTGAACATACTTGTTTAACTGAAAAACAATGCTAAAGTCAGATATTCTGCTTTGAAAATTTTTTTTTCCATGCCGGAATGCTGTTTTTGTTTAGGTAAAGTTAACCTGCACAATGCCAGTTTAGCCAATTACATAGCCAATTACATTTCAGCGGCCCGGGTTGCCTTGTTGGAAAACAGCATATGTCATTCATTGATTCATTAATTCAGAAAAGATCTGAAAGCATGCATCTGTGACCGAAATGGACAGTATCAGACGTCGAAATGAGACAGATTCAGTTCCACATGAGGTTATTAATTAGCAAGTGATATAAATATTACAAACATAAACATTAGGTGAGCAGGTTACATTGTAACCGCGTGTCCTAACAACACGCTTTGTGACGAAATACGCCGTGATGAGCAGTTTGGCTGTGCACCAGACGAAACACGACATAAATTTTAATACAGCTATTCAGAAGCACAGAATATGCACTCACTCACAAAACGGTAAGGTTTAGAATCTATTCAAACTCACATTGTTAGCATTTAGCACTGAATAAACCACACAAGGTTTACCTGAGGTAATCACTGTCTTAGGTTTTACATGTTCAGCTGTGAGAAATAGAAGCCAATTCTAATATCTCAATTTGAGGTGTTGGTCAGAACTAAAACTCCTTTTAATATGGAAAATATTCCTTCTATCGAGTGTTGTTGCTTTAATTTAGAACACAGCTTAAATCACTCGCTCCTGTACTCAATCTGGCATCCCGCGCGTGCGTTTATTTTGATCCAGGAGTGCAATATCTACTTCAACCACTGGGTGTCAAACTTACATACTGTACCTTTTAGGCACAGGCAACAAAAACAGCTACAAGTCAAAACAGCTCAAATTTCCAATATACACAAAGGTATAATAAATAATTGGATTGGTATTTTGAGCTGAAACTTTAGACACATTCTGGAGACACAAAAGACTTATCTTAAATCTTGAAAAAGGGGTAAAATAGGTGCCTTTTAAGTAACATTAGAAATATATATTACTGTAACAAATAACTTTTTGCTGTATAGTGTAAGGAATTTCTAATCTTCTAGAACCATTCAACGTGAGACTCAGGCAATTGCATTATTCTCCCACTTAAAATCGCCAACTGTTTTGGGGTCAGAGGAGAATCTCTCACTCCAAGGTTACAACACAAATTTTACCCCAAATGTAATTGTTAAAAAAAGCAAGGCCACCATTAAAAACACACTATTAAAAACACACTATTATGTTTTGGCATAAAAATAAACAAAGGCAGCGTTTAATGATGTTATCTCCCTCTTATCCGACTGGACTTGTCCATAATCGTGTTCATAAATGAGCTAATGTGTTCAATATATATTATTATTTAGTGTGAAGCAGGGTGAGGGTGAAAGATGTCAACGTAAAACAAACCCACTGAAATGACAGACGAGCATGACAGCAGAGCTGTTTATCCCCCAGTCTACTACTTTCACTCATTCAGGTCATGCTTTTTATTTTATTATTACAAAGCCAGAAATTGAGGGGGGTTTACATCATAAGCATACGGCACAATTATATGGACTGTGTGACTAGTTAAAATGACTTATTTCACTGGATTAGAATTTTCTTATAATTTGGTATAATTTAAAAACTTAAGTGAGAAAAATTATTAAGTGATATTTTAAAAGACCTCTGACATATTATGCCTTTAAGTTCTTATGAATATCTAATGAATACGAGGTAGTTCAGTGGATATCAAGGTGATATATTATGCACAAGCCAGCAGTATTCTCTCACTGATCCATGCGAGAAGGATATTGAGATTGTCATGTACACAGCGGCCTCTGGTGGATTTTAATAGCATGTATGAGAAAACATGCACCAATAAAATATGAGCAGGGCTTGACATTAACTTTTTTGACCACCAGCCACTGTGGCTAGTAGATTTCCAACGTTACTAGCCACTCGCCATTTTCACTACCCACAATTTTGTTGTTGGGAAAATATATTTTATATGCATAAATTTGACTTTGACAAGCTAAAATTACTTGATTTAGATTTTGTGTTATGTCCACATGCCTCCTCATTCATTTAACTTTGTGTGTCGTCTATGAGCAAATGGGCCATAGTTTCATAGTGTTGTATTAAAATTCGTTTTTATTTCACTTTTCAAAGCTCAAATTAAGGATTTACCAAATTTATCTCTGACCATACTAAACATAAATAAATTATTATTTCATATCCACAAATTTTAAATGTGTCAAAACAAGCAAAATATAGCAGGATACAATTTATTTACTTACTATTCATTTATTTAATTTCTTAAAAAAAAATTAAATAAAAATTTACATTTAAAAAATAACTGCTGTAGTGCATCTAAAACTATGCACAGTAATCCGTCCTGGCTTAAGGTCCCAGATCAACAGTAACTACTCATAAATGTGGAGTTAATATCATATTAAAGCAATGTTATTGTAAAAAAATATAAACCATATTACCAAAAATACCTGTAAGCAAAAGAAAGCAGGTGAAAAACATTCCTTGTGATAACGAAAGGATGATCACACAAGGTTAATGCTAGGCTTGGGTAAAGTAAAAGTAATCTGTGCTGTTTACCAAAAGACACATCTGGAGCTCTTGAAAGCAGCAAAAAACTATGAGTGCAAGAGCATCACTTTTTGTCTAGTCTATTTGAAAGAGAACCTATCACACCAGTTGCGTTTCTAGGCATGGTTGTTTCACGCAAGGAAACGGGAGTGCGCACGCGTTTTAAACAGTCGCGGGCATCACATCACCTGTGCACGTGAGTGATCATCCTCTCATTTGGTATTTGCTTTCTTTTGCTCCCGCAAACATAATTAGTTTTTGCTATTTCTCGATTCTAAGATCACATTTGCATGCATATTGGACCATCTTTATTGTCGAACCCTGCCTTTTAAGAAAACTACAATTAAAAAATTATTTTCAACCAGCCAAAGTGGCTAGTGGCGGTGGCTGTCTAACCCGCCACAGGGGAAATCTACCCGCATTTGGCGGGTGTTAATGTTAAGCCCTGTATATGAGATAGAAATAATATAAAAATATGAGGCCTCTTGTGGATTTTTAAAAACAACAAGCACATGTAATCCAGGGTACATTATTCTCGGTTCTCAAAAACATATCCCTGAGCACATATTTCAATATGAGCCTGGGTTGTAGACTGCACACTGCGTAGGGATATGATCAGTCATAACACGTCATGAGATGGAACACTTCTAAGAAGATAAGAATATCTTAATTAGCTGGTTAAAATAAGAGAAACATGGAAATATGTAGATCGCTGATGTGTGAGGACCAAGATTGAGAAATGCTAGTTTAGAACACTTGCTGTGCAAAGTGGATGGAATAATGTCACTTTAATTGAGTTTATCCAAACTGGCTTGGAAGGGTGAGAACCTATCTTTGTGTAGTAAATTTACAGTAGTTCGGAAAATATATATAAATGTTTAAAAAGTGTTACAATTAATAATAATATTTAGATCAGCTGTACACTTTTAGTTGACATCTCTGGGTCATGTGTTTATTCATCCAAATAATCGGGTTATAAAAAAAAACCTTCCTTAATAATACCACACAGAGCATGTATCAAAAATTTGTATGATTAGATAAACCAGTTATGAGCAAGAAGGGGTGTATTTTCTGATGAATATCTGTTCAGCATATCCTTTATAAATGTCTTTATCATTATTAATAAAGTGTAATGTGGGCCTAGATTATATCATGAACTTAGTGTCATTGTACTTTAGAGTAAAGCTGAAATTATATGTGTCAGTGGTCTCTGTATTAGTCTGCTATCTTTTTACTACCAGTTTTGATAAAATGGCTGAGGGGACAGGAGCAGAATTAAACATATCACCCTATACAATGCTAATTGTACCACTGTATAGGCAACAATGTGTTGTTTACCTCTGGCCAGACAAAACCAGCAGTTTAGGCTGCAGTCAAAAATAAAATATTTATTAGGAAACACGCTTATTTTACAGTATATTTTAGTTGTCTGATTTAGATAATTTAAAATATTGCATTGCTTAATAATGGAGACAGAAATGTAAAACGTTTAATTACTGAAATATTTAATGAAAATAAGTCTAACATCAAAGATTTGAAGAAAAAAAAAACACATCCCAAGTTAGCATACAGACAAACTTTTAAAAAAAATCTTGAAATAGCTAAATATCTTCTTAAAATAAATGTTTAATATCTGAATACTTAGTAGGCCCGCTAAATGAATGGTAGTAATCATAATGATGATGTGGACAGGTAACCGATGCACTCCACAAAATTGGAGTTGTTCATTTATGTAATTTTGTTGTTTTTTTTAGATGGCAACTGACATTAAATACATGTGAAAAAAAGATTTTTTGAAATTGTTGCAAATTTATTAAAAGTATAGACAGCCTTTGCTCAATACTTTGTTGATGCACCTTTGGCAACAATTACAGCCTCAAGTCTTTTTGAATATGATGCCACAAGCTTGGCACACCTGTCTTTGTGAATTTTTGCCCATTCCTCTTTGCAGTACCTCTCAAGCTCTATCAGGTTGGATGGGAAGCTACTGTGTACAGCCATTTTTAGATCTCTCCAGAGATGTTCAGTAGGATTTAGGTCTGGGCTCTGGCTGGGCCACTCAAGGACTCCAATACTAAGGAGTGGCTTCCGTCTGGCCACTCTACCATACAGGCCTGATTGGTGGATTGCTGCACAGATGTTTGTCCTTGTTTAATGTTCTCCTCTCTCCACAGAAGAGCGCTGGAGCTCAGACAGAGTGACTAAGGCCCTTATCCTCCGACCACTCAGCTTAGATGGCCAGTCAGCTCTAGGAAGAGTCCTGGTGGTTCCAAACATCTTCCACTTATGAATGATAGAGGTACTCATTGGAACTTTCAGAGCAGCAGATTTTTTTTCTGTAACTTTCCCTAGCTTTTTGCCTTGAGACAATCCTGTCTCGGAGGTCTACAGACAATTCCCTTGTCTTCATGCTTGGTTTGTGCTTTGACATGCACTGCTAACCCTGGGACCTTATATAAACAGGTGTATGCCTTTTCAAATCATCTCTAATCAACTTAATTTACCACAGGTGAACACCAATTAAGCAGCTGAAACATCTCAAGAATGATCAGTGGAAACAGAATGTACCTGAGCTCAATTTAGAGAGCTATTATTAACTGTCAGTCAGTGCCCGCTCTTTTTTTTCTGCATCATTGCACTTTTTGTGACATCGGATACGAGTCACTTTTAAAAGACGATCCAAATGTCTCATCAAAAAAAATTAGATACAGGAACAAAATCAGAATTGACCATTAACATCTGCAGTGAAAAAAACATAATTTGACGGTCACTTAAAATTGGAGTTAGATTAAATTCAGAGCTAAAAACAAATATAAATAACATTATTTTTAGAAGCGCTAGAAAAGGCTTACATTCCTTTAACCTTCCATTTATCAGATTCTGTCATTGGTCTGATAGAATAGAACCCTACATATTTCTTAATTTCTGGATGTGTAGTTGGTCAACAGTTGTGAACAGTTAGTTTTGTTAAATTTTTCAGTAGTAACTTCTCAGCAAAACATACTCTGTAGCTTCTAACAGCCATTGGTGGGGGCAGTACTTTGGGACTTCACACACTAATGTTTCTTCAAACAGCTTGTCTGGGAGATTGCTTTTGAGTGGTCAGATTTGAACATAGGGTGGTTTTACACACCCACACTGCCAACAAACATTTATGTATGAACAACATGGAAAAATAAATTCAGCATAATATGTGCCTTTTAACGAAAGCAATGCTATTAATAGGGACTAAGACAAAAACAGTCTACAGGCATCAGGGAGGGGGTGTTAGCTAAAGCTGGAGACATAAATGGATGAGATCAGGGAGACAGGAAACTAAGACTGAGAAAAACTGAAATGTAATGATGTTTTGAGACCAGCCCTTATGCAGCTATATTATGGTTGTTGAGGAATGCTTGTTAAAAGGCAATAAATTTGCCATTTCTGTGAGCAAAACAAAGAACTTATGATTGGATACTCACATGTTGAAGAGATTGAGACCAATACGGTATAGGCGTTTCCGCATGATGTCAGTGGAGAGGGTTGGAGATTTGCAACTGGTTGGGTTTTCGCAATGGTATCGGGGCAAGCTAAGAATCATGGCCTGTAAAGCCTCTTTCGATGAGACCTCTGAAGCAGACTGTGCTGATGTCGATGTGCTGCTGCTACTCATCTGCTCTGAGCTGTTGTCTGCTGTGTCTGATTCAATATGCTTAGCTTCTAGAACTTCTACAATTGGTGTGACAGGTGTCTCTGCAACCTCTGGTGGAGACAAGGTTTCAGAGGTTATTGCTGTCTGTGCTGGAATTGTTGGTTGTGGAACGTACTGTTTCTCCAGCTCAAGACGTAGTACATCTTCCCCTAACACCTCCTCACTTGGTGGAGGAGCTGGAAAATCTCCATCTGGAACTTCCTCAGCATCCTGCTCTAGTGGTGGAAAAACTGGATCCTCTAGAAATGTTGGTGGTTGTCTTTGTTGAGGTTGTTCCTTTACATCATTAATTTGAGGTTGCTGTGGGCTCTCAGTAATTATAGCCCCCTGCTGGATGCAATTACCAAGAGTCACGGAAGTTGAGGACTCCATAACGGAAGAGGACATGCGAAAGTTCTGGCTGTCAATTTGAACGGTCACATCCCGGAAGGCCATCATCAATTTGCTGGCACTCTGGGCTACATTCTCAGAGCTGTCTACTTGTCCTGTGCCACTATGGAATGTGGAAGGGTCTATGGGGCTACCTTTTTTGACTGTTTCTGCCAACCCAGATTTGCCACCAGCTGTACTAAAAGCCTCTGAGCTAAATTGGTAGGTGCCTCCTTCTTGGAGTGAACACATGGTCTTCATGCTCCAATTGCTAAGTGCATCATCAATGGATTTTGCAAGAGACTGCACTTGCTCATTGAAGGAATCTTCAAGATCAGTGAGAGTGCCCCCTACCGTGGTTGGCAAAGATGGTGACCGGACAAGGGGAATGCTTGTCAGATTGCAGCCTTCAGCCAGTGCCCGTTCAGCTGAGATACCCTCTGTATTCTGCACCCGTACCTTTCGCAGGGAGATACGGCGTGGCAAACGGCTTTCAAGAAGGGAATTCCTAATTTTCTCAAAGTTTTTGCTAAGCTGATACTGGCGAAAGGCAGTCTGGATCTTGCAAGCAGCACGTCGAGAGATTAGGTGACCCCCATATTTGTGCTCTAACATTTCGATCTGCAAAGACAGATATGAGAAATTATGTCAGATAAGACAAAATAGACAAGCATAAAAGAAATGAACAGCATAGCATTAAATAAATACCAAGAACTACTACATATTGTTAAAAACAATCATAACATGCTAAAACCAACACTTTTTCCATGCAGAGATGTTTATTAAATTTTGCCAATAAATGTCAAAACACAATAATGAAAACAAAATGCCAAGATTATTTTTAGGTAGGTGTAGTTCCAGTTAGCCAATTATACTTTTTTGTATATAGTTTGGACAGAATGATGATGACGACGACGACGACGACAATGGTAATAATAATAATAATAAATAGATCACCTCCCCAAACATAACAATGGTATTCCAGACTCAGAATCTGATTTAACCTTGCAGGACTATAATAACTTATAATAAGTACTTGACAGCTGTCAATCTGTTTACTTAGCCAAAACTTTGATATAGCTACACACAGGTTTGTCTTTGCCTGTCACCTTCTATTCATTCTTTTACTTTCTAGATCATCTGTCCTATGTAGAGTCATAGGAATGCTAGAGTCTATACAATCATTCAGGACATAGGCAGCAAAAAACCCTGGATGGAGCCTTCATGACTACACACCAAATTCAAAGAAATTTAAAGAATTTATTAACAAAAATCTACTATGATAAAACAAAACTGGAAGCAAAAATAGGCTTCAGAAGGGGGAAAGGCCAAAACAACCAAACAACCAAAAGTACACTCTAGCTAGTTAGGGAGTAAAACTGTCTAAACTGACAAAGTAAAATTAAATGAACAACAAAAGTGTACATTGAATTCCTAACTAAACATAAACGAGAAAAAAGGCTTTAAAAATAAGATGGCACCCACCTCCCTACGACTTTCAAACACAATGTTAAGTTTCAAAAGTAGAGTTTAAGCTGTTTCAAATGCTTTACAACAGATTTTAACTTCAATAAGTTAATTGAGTTGAGTTCTGCAGGAGCATCCTCAGGGTACAGAGGAACACACCCAGCAATGCGTGCAGGGCAGAATTAGGCCAGTATCCTCTACTCATGCGCATTGTCACAAGCCGACAAATTCTGGAAACACATTAAAATGAGTGACCTCAACTCTTATCATTTTAAAGCTCTCAAAAACCAAAAAATGGACATTGAAAAAACTTCCCTGATTTAGATGGTCCTAAAGTTGCAAACACAAACCAACACAACAAATATGACTAACAGCAGACAGCGTCAGGACACAGACATGCTCATTCACAGAATTAAGCCCAATCAAATAATAAATGCACGAAAAGAAAAGTATCTGATTTACTGGAATGAAGCAGCAGGAAAACAAAGTAAACTTCAATGTTAAACAGAGATTATACGGCAGCAACATATCTGAGTGCAGTAAAGGACAGTAAATTAAGAACAACAATGACCAAATACAGACTGAGTGCTCACAGTCTGACTGTAGAGACGAGTCGATACAGACAGAACTGGCAACCCAGAGAGAGCCGCATCTGCCCACACTGTTCCCAGGCAGTGGTGGAGACAGAGGAACACTTCCTCGCCTTCTGCACAAACTATCAGCACATCAGAGAAACATTCTACCCCAAACTCCAGAGCGTTTACCCACAATTCACTGAGACAGACAATAAAACACAG